>OX336383.1:600000-797601 GCA_946902895.1 Fragum fragum
GTAAGTGAGCTTAAAAATGAAGCCCTTTGGTGGGATGGTCCTAGCTTCCTTTCTGAAGATATATGTAAATGGCCAGAAAATAAATTTGAGCCATAAGAGTCTGCTAAAGTTGGAACTTGGTGTTTAAATCAAGAGGTTTAAACATTAATGATCAAATTTTTGACGAGAAAAGACTTATAGAAAATATTGCAGATTTGGGTCAATAAGACATGAAAGACATGAATTGGATTCAAGTGTTAACATGTTTGAATTTTTTTGGAATATAAGATGAAAATTAGAATTTTAGAATCACAAGAAGTGAAAAGGAGAAATTGCACAGAGATTGCGAAAGTGAATATTGAAGTTTTGAAATTTTCATTACTTCATGAAGAATATATGAAGAATGCATAAATTCTTCATGGGGGTGTTCTGAAGGAAATTTTAGTAACTATCCTTTGAGTTTAAAAAATAAATCGTAAATTAACTATCCCTTAAGAATTGAATTGAGTGATCTCCCTTGAGGATTCGATTTCAGATGTTTGACCAAGACGGTCATGAGATGCTGAAAAATAAAGAAGAAAATATCGAAATTCATCGTGTTGTTAGTTTTTCATAATGAAAAGTGGGGGCATTCGTGTTTAACCCATTCATCTTTTCTTACTCAATTGAGAATTTACTCAAACCATTAAATCTTCTATTTCTAATTTACATTAAATGTTGCAAGCAACTATCTACCACCCTTTTTTAATTTTCACGATTTTACGATATCATTTCTGCAGAAATGCATCTTTGATCTGAAGTAAAAGTCTTAGGCTCTGACTGAACATACAAAACTTAGAATATTGCTAAAGTCATTATTGAACTGTAAACGATGAATGTACATATTGTAAACCTTGCATTCTGCCTAGTTTTACATATTCTTAGTATTTGTATCTTATTTCCATAATTTCCAGGCCTTCTGTATTATCAGTACTTTGATTTTTTATATTTTTGGTCTACATATTTATTTATTTATTTTCCAAGTATTTAGAAAGATAATCATCTAAGGGACACTGATGTAAATTTTGGGTTAAATTCAATAGTTAGTTTAGGAAGAGAAGAATTTCTTTTGGAATTGTGGACGGACGGACGAAGTGGCGGACGGACAGACTTTGACCGAGCCCAATAGCTCATTTGAGCACTTCGTACCCAGATGAACATAAAATCGATAGACCAATCAAATCTTAGACCGGATGTGAACGTTAATCTCCAACACGTGACTTTATTTATATCTAGAAGTTTTTGTTGGTGTAAAATTTTGAACGTTATAATTACAACGTATTCAGGGATGGATTAGTCTCCCAGGAGCACTATGGGGAGTATCATTTGAATTAGGATATGAAAGAAAAACTGCAAGATGTCTGTTTGGTCATTATGATAACTATTTATTCAAAATAGTGCGTTAAAAGCCTTAACCACAATAATAACAAATATGTATCGAAGTAAATAAAATGGAAATATCAGCTAGAGCGTATCTCTTTTTTTTCTGACCAATTTTCTCGTTACCAAAAGTAAATTTTAAGACTTCGTTTTCCTTCGATTCGTTTATTAAATCAATCTATTTTTCATAATATTTTTAAACAAAAAGTAACAATTAACTTTAAATGTAAATATGCCAACATTTATTCAATGTTATGTAATGCTATGACGTCATATTACCTAATGGTATTTATATTATAATGCCACAGCATTCCAATCAGTTATTACGAAAGAAATTTACCATATAACAGCACAAAAGGACAAGAACAACGCAAACATTCTAATTACAAATTTACATTGTAAATTTACAAAAGAAGATTTGTTCTAATAAGAAATCGTATAATATGAAACTAAAGTTTTTGAAACAAGATCTGCTTGTGAAACACTTTGCATCCATAACAGCTTTTAATGGCAATATCACCTTCGTAAATGACCTCGACCATGTTGAATGACCTTGACCTTACAAAAACTTATTTACCTATAGAAACAAGAAGCCGATGACCCAAGTTTGAGCATATGATGTTTAGTTTTACGTTAAGTTTACAACTCGCTGACAGACATCAGTAAAACATATTCCCTCAATCTTATCGATGTGTGTGGATAAAAACAATTCGTGAAATAGCTGGTTGGAGGAGGTGTTTAAAGTATCCTCATAACCTTGGCATTTTAAATTTTCCAGCTACCAATGAACGATTTCCCTTTCCGTCATTCACCAAATCAGATGATTCTATTTCATTGACATCAGCGTTGTTTAGCAGTTGCCCTATCTCGTCGAAGAATATTTTGAAAATTTACCAAAGCATCACCTCATCTCTCCTGATGCCATAGGAACCTTTTTGTCTGTTGACTATCGAAATTTACCATTCTGAAAAAAACATATGTATCTAATTTGAAAAGGGGCATTTTTTTAAGGAAGACGAAAAGCTTTATCTTTAATTCGAACCAAGTCGTCACAATTTACCCGAGTGGATTGTTTTGGTTCTTGTGTTCATGGCTCCAGAAGCCACAGAAGCCACAGAACAGTAAACACTCCTGTAAACAAACATTACGGAGAGCCTCGACGATTACAGATGTGGATCATTGTCATTATGCTATAGCTTAACAGGTATACACAAAATTAAAGATAAAGGTACCTACTATTTTCAATTAATCTAACAGAGATTTTTTTCTTATGTATTTGTTATATTCTGTGCACAAGCTTTTATAAAATACCAATTTATTTTTTATCAAACGGTCAATATCGTTTAAATGAATTTCAACATCAATATCAACTATTAAATACTTAGCATAACCTTTATTTTGAAAGGAGTATCAAGTCCCTTTTTAAGTACATTTATATACACCTCTAGAACTATACTAAAATCTAGCAGAGACCTACAATCTATCATTGTGAAAAGACACCCTTAACATTAATATTTCCTAACTAAATGTGTGTTCGTTTTTTGTTTGTTCTGGACATTTCATGGTTTCCTGTGTACAATGCACCTTTGTTGTTTTCTATATACTATGGACGTTTCATGTTTTGCGATACGCTATTGACATTTAACGTTCCATTTGCAACTATGTATCTTTGTCGTTTGGCTATGTATCATTGATATTTCATGTTACGCTATGTGCCATGTGCCATTGTCGGTTTGCCATTCTATGTACTATCATCGTTTCACATGTCGCTCTTTTGTCATGTACAATTGTTGTTTCGCTATATGTAATGCACATTCCATGTTTGTCAATGTTCAATATACTTTTATTTTTTTGCTGTGGACTACGAGCATTAAATGTTATGCAATGTAATATAAACATTTTGTGTTTTGCTATCTACCATGGACATTTTATGTTGAGGTCTTTTCTATATACCTTTTTTAATTTGCTCAGTAATACGGACATTAAATGTTCATGTGTAGCCATTCTCCATGTATTTTGTCATTTTGCGTTGTACTATGGGCATTTCATATTTTGTCGTTGTTATAAAATAAATGATTTTTTCATATAAAGTTAATATCGTCGTAATATAGACAAAGTGAATGATTAGGAATTTTTATAGTGCTATCGAATGGGTGGAATAGCGAGTTGTGAACGAAATGAGCGTTTTGAATGAAGGAAACGATATGTGTGTGCACACCTTTTAGCTCCGAGATGAAGTTCTACTCCGATTGTAAACGGCGGTACTTTGCAACATTAATGGTCAGTAACATTTAACAAAAAATTAAAATAGTTTGACGCCTCGGATAAAATCAGGAAGACTTGAAACTAATGGATAGAAAGGAACTTTCAAATTAGTTTGATATGCGAAATGAACGGAGAGAAAAATAAATTTCATTTTCTTGTTTTTTGAGATGCATAATCAGATATCCGACAAAAACACTTCAAGAAGAAGTTGATGATGCGACCAATAGTATGTTAACGTATTATTGTGTTAATATGACTATTAGGGTCTATTTACTTAATTCGGCAAAGCACATCAAATTTTTCAAACTAAGGACCAATCAAGTAAGCATTAGTCAATTTGGATAACTTTTTATGTTACAGAAACAATTTTATACAATCTGAGGTTGCTATCTGCTAATCTTTCACAAGCTATAGCCATTTATCATATACCTTTAGATATTTTGGGTAAAATAAATACATTAAACACAGAAATAATCGGACATGTCAGAACAATCCGTATCTGACAGTGTCAAATACAGGTCCATATGATATGACGTCATTTTCATTCTGTAGAGGATGACATAATGCGAATAAAAGTGATCAGAATGGTAAAGGAAAATGGAAAAACATGTACAAGTTATACAGTTTTTAATCATTATTTCGATTTTTTAAAAGTATGTATATGTTGGAATATTACATTTCAAAAGCGATGCAACTATTATTGTGTTTTCTTCACGCTGCAAAGGAAATTTTGATATTGTGCATCTTTAAGCAAATAACGAAGAGCAAAGATTTTGTATCGCTTGTGTAACATAATATTCCCTTTATATTTTTCAGGTCTATCTGATCACGTATTGCCTGTACTTGTGATAGATTTGTATTCTTGACTGTAAAATGTATTGGTTACGTCAATAACGTATTGTATTGTATTGCATTATATTGCATTGTGTAACTTGAGAAAAAAGTAAAAAAAAAAAAAAAAAAAAAAGAAATGGGAATAAGGACGTCATACCGAAGAAAAAATATTTTATCTTGTTGAACATAAACCGATAAACATGTTGACCTATTTACATTAATATGCATATTTTGTCTTACTCATAACATTGAAATAGCGTAGCCTTGCTCTGTATGACACCTGTTAATTATTCAGCACGTTTTTCACGTTCAGTGACAGTGAACCTATTACACCTCTTTTGTTCACACTTTTATAACTTTTGAGACAAAAAAAGTGTGTGAAAGCGGAAAAAGAAACTTGACATTTTTTTTAAATCACACGTTCTCTTTCACACAGTTCTTAAAATCTCCCTAATTCCGGATTCAAATGTGATCATTGTATAACAAATTTAATATAATCTAATGATTTTCAAAAAAGAACTGACGGACAGCTGGTCGCGTTTATTGACCTCCGATATAGCAATTCGATCGAGGTAACAATCAACATTGTTTAGTACAACACGTGGGTAGGGACATGAAATAAAAAGCCAAGTCGCTGGTTGGACGATTTAAATATCTAAACTACACTTTGAATAAATTGCAGTTACGACGTTCAAGTCGCAAAACTGTAGAAGCTGAAAATTCCTTTCCGGTCTAAATGAATGATATTATTGGTCAGTTGATTTTTTTATTGACAGACGCGATCCGTTAAGTACGATATAGTTTTCCAAGTATTTCAGTGACACTCCTCCCTTCCTCCCCCATCACCTTGATCATTACAAAATATGTGAGCATGTTCGTGATAACAATTGTTCATGTGAGTAAATATAAGACATGTATTTATACTGATTCACTTCAGATGGATTGCGACGAACAATTTAAGCTTTGAGGCTTGAAAAAAAGCTGTAGCTAAGATGTTTTGCATCCAACCAGTAAATCGACAGTATCCCAGTACTACAGGCATTATTAGATATTTGTTGTAATAAATAATCTTGTTTTCTTCTTCGCTATTTTCTAGCAATACAAGGTCTAGCGTTTTCTAAATCTTACGATATCCTTTATATCCAAAGTATCTTGGAATAAAATAGCCGTTGCCATGATAACCATGTTGTCCGTAAAGTCTATTTCCATAGAAATGGTTTCCAACGTGTCTCGGGTGCGCTGTAGTATTTACATAAAACAAATTGATTCCTAATGTAATCATTTGCTCCTTGACCTCAGATACGTACATACTTTTGAAATATTTCAAGAGGCAGAAGACTTTGTCTAAAGTGCTTGACCAGGAATCTAAATTGAACTCGTTCCGGATTTATTTGAATGATATTTAAACCAAGGCACTCTATCGACTCTTCATTAGCAACTAGTGAAAAATTGAATAATAAAATTTAATACTTTAGACGGTCAAAAATGGACTGATCCCATTTCATCCGTTCTGAATAAATCATACCGAAGTTGTCAACATAAAATGTAACAAACAAGCAAAATAGATTGGTAGTTAAATACAAAAATAAAATTGATAGGTGATACTTACAAAATTTGCTGTATTTTCCTCCTGGAAAAAAAGAAATATAATATTTTTTTATGATATGAGTGAAGTATGAATCTGAAAGATGCTTTATCGAGACCTTTACATGTGGATTCAAGATTTAATTGGATTTTTTCGGCGCATTGACAGTTGTCATCATTTAGAACGCACCGTACTCTAGGATAGCTTCAAGTTTACATGTTGATAACAATCATATTGCACAACTTGGTGTGAATTATTTTTTTTTTCTGTTAATTAGCACTTATCTGTGTAGATTCTTATTGTTAACCATTTTAAAAAAATCACGATTATTAACACTCTTCAGAAGAAAGGTTTGTTTGAAAATATTGTTGATAATGAAGATATTGTTTGTTACAAGTGATTCATTCAATATCTACACTATTTTCTTTCCCAAAAGACAGAGGTTTTCATAATTTCCATCAACTATAAAGTTTCGTTATCAACTTCTTTCAATTGGGACCAGTCTAAAATTTGTCGTTTGGTAATGGGTTAAATGATATTTCATATTGCTAAGTGGTTTTATGTATCACAGACGACAAAAATATAGACTGATAAAAATGAAAGAAGTTCCATACGGCACTTTCAAGTGGACTAAATCTAAAATACGTGTATTTCTATCTTTCTTGGTAGTATGCAATTTGGCAAAAGGCAGAAATTGCTTAAAACAAGCATTTTTACTAATTCCATATTATTTCCTTTAACCTTTTAATTTATTTGCCGACGTCCGGTATAAATAAACGATTTGATTGGTCAATATATTGTTGATAAACAATCGTGTTCCGTCAATTTGAATGTTTAATTCACTTCTCCATAGGACGAATTTTAATCCTAGAACGGGTATCTTTAATTAGTATATTTATGCAATATCTGACGTGGTCTGTGACCGAGACGAACGCACGATAAGGAGCGAGATATATACGTATACTGGGCGACTTTAAAAACGCAACACATAGACAAAATACTTAAATCAATATATATTTATACCGATTCAGACTAAAAAGAAACATTGTGGTTGCTTAACAATTCATATTGAATAAAGCATAATTTCATTTCAAAACATTTAAATATGTTTGAAATATGTGATAAGTTTGAGATATGTGATAAGTTTTAGATAATAATCCAAATCCATTTTCTCATTTTTCTCCCACTGTAACACCGACTGTTTTTGTCTAACCGATTCAAATAGAATACAGTCAAACTCCTCATATTTTCAGGACAAATGTGAAAAAAGTGCACCATGACGGGACACCGAAAAGTTGACAAGAATAGAGGTCAGGCATAGTGCAGCCGATTTCATTATAAAAAAAAAACACACACACAAACAAAAAACCCGACAACAACAAAAAAAGAGACACAATTTTGTGTGTGAGGAGACTGATTCGCCCTACAAAAACTTTTATCCCCCTACCCCTTTTTGGTATGGCTACACTATGACGTAACGTCGTTTGGACACAGGAAGTCTATCAAAATTACTTCTGTTCTAGGTCTTGCTTTGAGATGTTTTAAATCTTCAGGAAACAAAATAATCAGCAGAAGCAAAACAACCAATTTTCGTTCAACCGTAGTTACTGGCATACAGGTTTTAAGGAACCATTTTCTTGGTTGCCTTTTCAATTAACAGCATGACTTCCTTTCTTTTAACATTGCTAGACTGTGCTATTGTCAAAATTCTCTAACTCTTGGGGCAAAATGAAATCAGTCAACAGTAGAAGGTACAGTGAATTAACAGGATTGATCATTGGAAGACAGTGCTGTTGACAAGAAAGGTTTCATATTTGGCGTCCAATCAAACCAATCAACCGTGAAAGTTACACTAACTCAAAAGCACTGAACATGAAATTAGTGTCGATGCTGACGAAAGCGTCCGATTGGAAAACGGTTGTTACATTACAACAATCATATTTCGAATTTTATCGCAACGGTCTGCGAAAAAAGGCATTATTTCAATGTTAGTAATAAAATTTATTTCGTAGCGTTTTAAAGTCGCTCTGTATAAAAAGCAAGTGTTCATATATATACATTCTATAAACTAGCATAATGTGTACAGCTACGTGTAGTATAACTAGCAAAAATGTCTAGCGACAGAAACTCGGGATTAACCATTACAAAATAACAGAATCTTAGACTGGTCGAAATTCAAAGAAGTTGCATACGTCATTTCAAAGTATGATAAATTTGCAAAATAACAGGAGTAGAAAACCTTGTGCGAAAAGAGGAAATTGCTTGTAACATGCAATTGCCACATTTCTTAAAATGTTTTTCAAAGATTCCTGGGATTCGTTGGTAAAAAAATGCGGGATCAGTATTTTAAAATTCATCAGCAAAAAGAGAAATCTGTATCTAAACAGAGGAGATTGGATTTCAAATTCTAATCATTAAGTCAACTAAACTAACACGAAACCTGTGCTGTGGGAAGGCAATTGAAACCATTCAGATAAGTACCCACAACATAGGGATTTTGTTTATACGTTTTAAAGTCTTGTATTACAGCATCTCAATAATTAGTCCTTGGCGTGTACGAAAGTATGAAAAAATGTAAGATTTGAGTAAGTATTTTCTTATAAATATTTTTTTTAAAAAATGTCTGTTCAAAAAGCTATGAATGGCAATACAGTGATATGGCAACAGAACTGATGTGTCGAACAGTGCACTAAGTGGGCAAGTTGCATCGGTTTATCAACAAAACTGCAAAATGAGGTTAATGTAAGTCATTCTAGCGTATTAAACAAAAAATAAGCCTTCAATTATATCAAAAAGCATACAAAAAGACAAAAAAGACAAAAACACACAGTAAAAGCTAGTATAGCCCAATCAATGGATCGTGGTTATCGTTAAAAATCGATTGATCAATCAAATAATTCATTTATAGATCTATGTGAATCATTTGTGTGTGTGTGTTTTTTTTTTTTTTTTTTTTTTTTTTATTTAAACGTCATGACTTCACTTCATTCAAGCTGCATTTGCAAGGTTAGGGTTGCCTTATCAAACTTTTTTTTTACCATGTTACTGACCACAATTTTCCCAAATAGCGCTTTTTATAATTTAAATCGATCTTTCTACCGCAGGTCAGTAGGCGTGACCACTGATCCATCTATTGTGTTCAAGCATACATAGACATCACACAGTGAAACGGAATATATAACAGTGTTACACGATCTTACTTATATATTTTTGTGGTCTGTACTTTCTTGGGGCTAAATTGAAAAAGAGTGTAGCGTTGATGTTTTGTTACGATTATAAAGACAGAGAAGATAAGATAACGAACAATACAAATCCAAATTGGTTTGAAACTTAACCCATTTCCAGATATTCTATCTTTATGACAGCCCTCAAGCAAAAAACAAAGTTATTATAAAACATTGTAGACAACGAAGAAATGACTTGTATCAGTTCTTCATTTCCTAAAATGGGCTCTAGCCCCAAATAACAAGGAATGTTTAAATTTTCACCTGCTAAAGATTGTCGTCTGCAATTTAAACCAATCTAAAAGTTTGTCCTGTTGTATAAGGTTAAGATACTTAAGATGATCAAGCATTTTTTCTACTTAACCCATTACTTAACAACCAAAACTTAAATAGGTTCAAATCGAAAGATGTGTCAGACATTTCAAAGTCTGATAGTATTGCAAAAGAACTGCACAAAAAAATTGTGAGAAAATAACATATTGGTAATTACAAGCAATTCTCCTTTCCCAGTAAGTTTTCCAGCACAATATTTCTTCAATTTGTTTAAAGGCGATGTGGAAATGGGTTAGTAGGATGTAGCGATATATTTGACAGCAAGTTTTGAAATTGTCGTTATTAACCGAACCACGCCGAATGCTCCGATAAACTAGGCTCGACATGTTTATTGATTTTTTTTTTTCATTTTTTTTTTTTTCATTTTTTTTTCATAATCTTAAAATATAGTTCAAAACATATCAATGTATGAAACACCATTCTCCGTTGACATGCGATTGGATCCTATCTTTTTGTCTAAATACAAGTTAAACAAAATTATTTTTAGCATTATGTCTCACATTTATAAAGCATTAGCTTATGTTGACCAGATCCAAATGGCCAGTTGGTTTAAATAGAAAAGTGAGCAATAAACGAACAGAAAGAAGATTCATGCCATTAAATTGGTTGGTTTGCAATGAGTCTTATTTTGGCGCTAATAATCAAATTTATTGATATAAAACTTGTCCCGTTTAATGTTAAAAATCAATTACTGGTGAATAAAAGAACGGATTATCAGTTTTAGCAAACCTACACACATGTAATCATGCAGCATATGGTTACAGGACAATTTAGCGATTGAAAAAAGCAAAATATCTTACTGAGATTCCAAAATCTAGTCTTTGGCTTCAGTTTTGCTACAATGTATATGGTTTACAAAAGGTAATGTTCAATTATACTAATATTTGGGATACACGGTATTTGTGGGTGATTTTAACATCACTAATACAATGTACAATCTACCTGGATTGCTAGTCCTCTACACCAGGTAACGGCAGAAGAGTTCATAGAAAGAAAAAGAGAAATGTGGATTTGTTGGTTATCTTTAATTCTAACCCATGATAACTTTGTATTACATCAGTACCTACAGTTTGAGAATGTTCAGAGAAAAAGATAATGTATGAAGGTTGGTACTTAGTAATTGTACGTAGATAGTTTTCCATTGGAAGAGTATATCCTATAACATGGTCCTGCAGTGGCTCAGTGCTTAGTGCGAGGTTATCTTTAATCTTTGGCATATCCAAGTTTGCTGGTTCAAGTAAAAGCCACGCCCATAGTCACGTCAACATGTCTTTTGACAAGACCTTCAGAGCATTAAGCAAGTACAGTTTTTAAACAAGAAACGTGTAAAAGTGAATTTCGCCGTGGTATATATACAGAGAAAATATTTTTCGAAACAGCGAAAGATTTCATTTAAATAAAACAAACTATCCACTGTTTCCATATATTTAGGCTCCAAATCTCTCATGAAGATTTTGTAACAACTTCATAAATATCAAAGAAATGTTAGCCAAAATATATCGTGGTGTTATCAATGAAATTTTCTTTATAAATTAATCCTGCCTCCCCCACGACTCATGACTCAATGCAAAGTATTTTCGTATTCATTCAGGGTTCACATTAGTTTCCTTTAATGATTTATTACTTTTAATGTAATCTAGAAGTGTTCCAACATGTACTTATTCAAAAGTAAGATCCGAAAGACTAACCTTTAACAGGAACCGGATATGGAACTTTGACTGGTACTCTTTGTACAACCGGAACCGGAACTGGATGTTTTACTGGTACCTGTTCATGAAATAATAGAAATGTGAATTATTTGGTTGCTCCTGTTCATATGTAAAATTGCGTTAAAGACAGGAGACGCTTTAACAGAAAAAAAAACACAATTAACAACTACCCTTTTTCACCGTGTTTTTACTGGATTGCATACCTAAATAAGAATTGCTTGCCTAAGCTTTAGATAATGTGATGAATGGGTTGTAATTCTTACGATGAGGAAAAGGAAACCCAAATCCACAAAAAGAAAGTATATCACTTGTGTGATGAAAAAAGACGGTATGATTTATAAAGCAAGATCAAATTGATTTTATCTTAATAACCTTGAATGACTTTGTTTGTTTATTTTTGATTCTACTTATAGAATATAACTTCATTAATTAATTAATATCACAGATTCTATGAGTTTAAAGATACACTTTGAATACATTCTGGTCATTTATAAATTCAACATGTAGGCATCGCAGTGACATCAATGATCATAACTCACTTGTACTGGAACCGGAACTGGCTGTTTAACTGGGACATGTACAGGTACGGGAACTGGAAGTAAATGTTAGAGTACCGTATAACTAGGGGATATTTATTCATCGCCGCTACCGTAGCTTATGCCCATATGAGCGACACCCCCAGAAGAAGGTTGGTTGTTACGGAGGATAGTGCAAGGATACGGGACGAAATGAGAGCACCGTCATACGGGGCCTCGGTTTTACGTCTCGTACGAAGTACAATTAGTTATGTTTGTTGATATGGTCATCCCGGGGCTCGACCGATGATCTTGAGGCTGGAAGTCAAGTGCTCTACCAACTGAGATAATCGGGCTGACATTCTAACGATGTTGCACCTAGGCCACGCTATGATTGGTTTGTCCCATCTAATTAGCCGTGATTGAATTGACGGACCGTCTGGTACACCCTCCGACCAGCTACAAATTATTTCGGCAGATATATTGGACGTCGGCAGTTTGCAAGTATTATGATCAAAAACAAATTATTGAATAAACAAAGATATAAGCGATTAGATTATATAACCAACAAACATGCTTTACACAGCTGTAGGAGATGGACAATGTATTGTTTATTGAAGTTTGTTTCGCTAGACAAGTCTTACTTTATCAATCTCGTATCTGATGGCTAGCCGGCATCAATTATTGTGATAAATTCTCATCACAGATTTCATTTTCATTGTGATACTAAACCATCATCACTTGCTGATATTGAAGACAGATCTAAAAATAGCATAAGAGAGAATGATGTAATTATGAAAAAAAAATTACACTTTATAAAAACGTGATACGTGTTGGCTAAGTGTATCATAACAGTGCGTGCATATTCAGTGTGTCATTGAATTGCACATGGATTTTATTTACAAGACAAAGTTTGTCTTAAAATTTAAAGAATTTTCTAAACAATCTTAAGAAATATCACCGTTTTGCCGCATAAAGTATGTCTCGCGATGAAATAATGAAAGTACTGAAAAGTTTTGTAAGCTAGTACAGCATTGTTTTGTTCAGTAATCTTCTTTGTCAAACGTTATTATGATAAAGAAATGAAGTTAAAGTAACCAAGGGTTAATCCATCCCCACACAATGCCACCTTGTTACGCCCTTCAAGAAATTAGTAGTGGAAAACAATGTGGAAAATGAAGAAAGTGCTTGTAACAAATAATTTATTCATTTCCCACATTCTTCTCTACCTAAAGACATAATAATTTTTGAATTTTCAAAAATTTGAAATTGTCGTCTGCAACTTCTTTGAAGACTCTGGTCAGAGTCATTTGAACACGATGTGCGCAAGTGCGCTAAAATACCTAGGAAATGACTTTGCATGCAGAGTTTGCAATATTCCTGAAATACATAAGAACTACTTTTGTGGCGTAGTCATTAAATTAGTTTAGTGGTTAAGCCTCCAGTGGCAGTTTGCATTCGTTGAACTTTGAGACGACCTCAAAATTTTGTCTGTTACCCGACGCTTTGCTATCTAAAAGAGATTTCGATGCGATGTTCATATGCTTCACATAGACACCACAAGAAACGTGTAAGCCGGTTTCGACAGGGGATAAAATTCATTTATTTGGAATAATTACATAGTGCCGACAGACACTAGACCTTTTGTGTAAAACAAATAAAAGTCTAATTCCTATTCAAACTCCATCGCGTTTTAATGCAACCATTCATTACCTTTCTTTTCCACTGGAACGTGGACTGGGTAGGGTCTGTCTACCGGAACTGGATGTGGAACGGGAACCGGAACCTTCTTCTCAACTGGAACCGGTTGGACAACTCGTACTTGAAAAGGAAAAAATATTAAAATATTTTAAAGAATATACAGTAAATCTTGTTTAAACGACATCTAAAGGGACGAAAGAAAGTGGTCACATAAAAGAATGGTAGTTTAATACAATTGAAAAATCGTGATTGTCAATCAAATAACCAGTCGACCGATGAAATCGCTTATTGAGACCAGAATTGATTTTTAAATTCCGACATAAGCCGTCATTTTTGATAATCTTTTTTGTTGGTTTGGCAACTTTAACATAAAAATATAACAAATGGAGAAAATATAGTTTCTTTCATTGAAGTATGAATCTAAAAATTAATCACACAAATGATTCACTTAAGAGATGAAGAGATTTTTATTGTTTTCATGGAGGTATGAACCGAAAAAACTAATCACACAATGTATGAATACGCGAAGCGGATTCATACATTGTGTGATTAGTTTTTTCGGTTCATACCTCCATGAAAACAAAAAATATTCTCTTCATTTCTTATAATTTAATAGCATCGAGCGAAAAATGCAACAACTTAACAAATTTTGATACCTTTTTGTATGGGACTATTTTGTGCGGAAGCATACAAAATGGCTGCGTGCTCACAATTGTGTTCATGGAGGTATGAATTAAATTTTTCGACCAATAAGAACGCTCGTTTTTGATAGTCGAAACAAACAATTCAATCATTCCGCTTTGGAAATCCATACATTTTTGGAGCGTCAACTTCCCGATCAAGATGTTCCGAGTTCGAGTCTTGTTCTGTCATTGGCTAACAACGGAGCGAGTACTAGTGTATTTTCTAGGAAGCAGAATGAAGAAGGATAAATCTAAGATTGAATAACTTGTATATTAATCGACGAGAAATGAATAAGTTCAAACTTCAGAAGCGCACTATATATCATTGGGCTATTTGTTAGATATAACATAACTGAAGTATTGATTCAAACCATATTTGCCACAACTTGACAATTTATGAATACGTTTGAAGATATGTTTAACTTTTAGATGAGATAGACAGGTTTTGTCTTATATCTCGTGGAATGCTTTTCTTGCATTGGTTAAGAGTTTGAAAAATCCTCAAGAATAGCAAACAGTTTAGAATGATTCCTCTTTCTCAAATAGGTATTTGTCAAATCGCGTTTCAATGAAAGAATCAATCGACCAGTGAAATCATTCATTTAGACAGGAAGTGAATTTTGAGCATTTACACTAGTCGACATTTATTAGAAGCATTTTTTGTTGGTGTGGCGACTTACACGTCGTAATAACAGCTAATTAAATCTGTAATTACGACAATTAATTCGCCACAAAACCGTTTTCTTTTTTTCTTTTTTGTTAGATATTACTTGGTATATGTTGTTTTTCAAAATAATGTAAACTAATATCTTATTGAAACTTCCTGTCTGAGCTCAGTTGGCCTAGCCAGCGATCTGTCATTAGTACCTTGGGGCTGACTTGAGTAAAATAGATAAATATGAGTACCTGGAACCTTGACTGGTACCTTCACTTCGACCGGAACTGGGTGGGGTACTTTAACAGGAACCGGTCTATCGACTGGCACGTGGACGGGAACCGGAACATGAACTGGGGTCTTCTTCTCAACAACAACTGGGACTGAAAATAAATTATTGATAAAGGTAATAATAAATAATGACAATAAAATGGACCGTAGACGATTGACGGGTCTTCTTTTCTTGAAGAAACAAATAAATGAAGCTTAAACGAAAAGAAATTTGGAATGGACAAATCGCTGCTGTGATTTAAAAAATGGTTCATGCATGCCGAAAGTAGACTTTGATATCCGACTTTCATGTTAATCATTTTCGTTAATTTGGTTACTTAAAGATCATAACTACAGCTTACTCAAGCTGTACCGTCGACGTTGGGGTTTCACGCCGATGATTTGGCTTTTTATTCAATGCTATAGACATTACCTTAAAAAACAGTATTCAGAGAGCATTTTGCGTTGCGTGGCCGCTGATTCGTCAATTCAAAAATCGATCGACCAATGAAATCATTCATTTTGACTTTAAAGCTCACACATATATGTCATCTTTTACAAATATTTTTCATTTATTTTGCGACTTTAACGTCATAACAACGGCTTATTCGAGCTAAATGAACGACGTTAGACAGCAAATCAATAATATGCTGGTTTCAGTTATATATCAAATCATCTATTTTGAAATCTAACGTTGTTTAATCTATTTCAACACGATAAAAATTAGATCAGTGCAACTTTTAAGAAGCTGTAGAGGACAATTCAAAGTTGATTAAATCTTTAAAAGCCTTGTCTATTGGGATAGAAAACATTTTGATAATGAAGAAATTGCTTGTAATAAGCAATTTCTTCATTTTCCATAATGTTTTCCCAAGCTTTCATAATGAGGAGCGTTTAAATGCGTCACTGTGTGGGAATGAGTTAATGTCTCAGGCATACTGCCTTTTTGAAAGTCTGTGAGAAGTGACAAAGATACTGATTTTAAAGAAAGTTTGGTTTAAATCGCTCTAGCGACTACTAAAACTATCTCAAAGCGGAACTCTACCCCTCATCAGCATTTTGTCACTCAATTAGCACAGTTAACATTTTTCCTTCGCTACTCAAAAAAAAATGGGCTCTTCCTTTGGTCATGAATACCATTTGTATAAAGTTTAAACGTTCTAGGTCAAATGGCAGTGGACGGAAACGGATTTCAATCAATGATTAGTTGTGACCTTGACCTTGAACGTGCGTGAACCCCTAAACAATAAGACACTTCCTTTGATCATTGGCAACAAATGTATGGAGTTTCATTGTTCTTGGTCAATTAGTTATAGGCTTACAGCATGGGAACGAAAAGTCTACTAACGGACGATAGGACATCACGAAATTACAGACAGACAGCCATGGTGAAACCAATTTACTCTCACCCTTCCCTTCCTCGTAGGTGGGGTTTGTTAACATCATTACATGTATGAAGTAATCGTGTCTTATTTATATTGCCTTCATTTTTTTTAAATCATATTTTCATGAAAAATTTGCGAAAGAAAATACCTAAAAACATTTGAATTTTAACATGTAAAGACAATAAAAGCAGTCTTAAGAAGTATACATACGTCTCAATAAAAAGCATTTGTTTACATTTAAATGCCCATTCATCTTAATGGCTATTACGTGATTATTTACGACTGTTACGTGTTTCGTTTACACTTGATTTAGATAACGATGGGGGAAAAGCGTATTTTGACAGAAATTGTGTATCTTTAATCTGATTTTCATAGATTTTGGGCGTTTTTAAAAGCATTTCTATGTATTCAAGAACTTCAATATAGAATTCTAATAAGATGTAGAAATAAGATCGCACTGTCTTCGCATATTCCATGGTTGTTTGAATATCTTATTTTAACCCATTACCACATTAGAGCACCTAACCATGGATTCTTGGTATTTCTCGTACCAGTACTATTAACATCCTTTCCGAGCCTTCAACTGTTCATCCCACTTAGAATTGACCAATCGCTGGCCCCGCCCACTTACATCGTTCGCCAAGCCCATCGACTCCGACAGAAAGGCCCGCTTCGATTTTTAGCTACCTTACTTTGTAAAACTTATGACCAGTAACATGTAAGAAAAAAGTAAAATGGTTGGCTGGTGATCTAAACGTCGCAAACAAACAATAAAGGTTAACAAAAATGGCGGCCATTTTAGGAGTTGAAAGCTGAGGTCCGGGCTGAATAGATTATTTGATTGGCCGGTTTATTCCTTGATTGACAGTCGCGTTTTGTCAATTACGTTTATCCAACCATTCGTTGGTGACCCTTTTCGGAAAGGATATTCACCGGAATAAAACGAATTAGTCAAGTAAAACAATGATGATGATATAGGAAAACAGGACGCAATTAACTTTGGCTAATTCATATAAATTACGCGATTTTCAATTAGTATTCGATAAGTCACCCAAATGCACATACTTGTATCTACAACTAGGGAAGCAACCTTATTTTATTAGAAACTTAGACATTTTTCGACAGAAAAGAGAAAATTAAGAGAACACAATAGAATTGCCAGATTGCGGTCGTTGATCAAATAACCAGTCGACCAATGATTTCATTCATCGAGACCAAAAATAAGAATAAGTGGGCTGGGCCAGCGCTTTGTCAATTGAATAGAAAATCGAAAAAAAAAATCTATATACCAACCAAATTATCCATTTAAATCTAATTTAAAATCCGACTATAGTCGACACTAATGTATATGAACTTATTGGTTTGTCGACTTCAAAGTCGTACCTAAAGCTTAAGTTACGACGTTTATCTCGCCAACATCCATTCTATTTTTCGCCATAATTTTTGCAAAAATAACACCGTTTATATAACACAGTAAAACTTTCTGTCGAGGGTCAATGAGCGTGGAAAGCGATCTTACCTGGTCTGACAACTGGTACCGGTACTTTTACAGGATGAGGAATTGGGTGGGGTACCTTGACTTGGACTGGTACTGAAATGGATTGGAAAGAAATTCTCGATAAAGTTGCGAACTTAGTGATATTGACGCTCAATCCACCCAAACTTGTTAGCTCAGTGTTCAATTCATTGCAGTCAAAACACTCGTTCAAATCGCTCAAAACGTTCCACAACTTTATTCAAATCGTTTAAAACGCTCCGCAACTTTATTTAAATCGTTTAAAATGCCCCAAAACTTTATTCAAATCATTTAAAACGACCCACAACTTCACACAAATCACTCGAAATATTCCACAACTTTATTTAAATCATTTAAAACGACCAACAACTGTATTTAAATCGATTAAAACGCTCCAAAAGTTTATTCAAATCATTTTAAACGACCCACAACTTCACACAAATCACCCGAAATGCTCCGCAACTACATAAATTCGCTTGAAATGCCCTAAACTAGATTCAAATAACTCGAATCGCCCCACAACTTAAAACGCTTGCATTTTTTTTTCAGATCGCCAAAAAAATTCAATGATTATATTGACTGTAATGGATTTTTAAGTGTCGAATTTGTACGTGCAAGCACGCAAACATATTCATTTACGTATACGTAGATACGTAATTTTTTTTCAAAAGAGGTAAAGACAAGTTTTGCCTATCTCGATGAAAATGTTGATGCCATTCAAATCCCTTTAAAATCTTTCCCAAATAATTTCCTTTTTTGTCGGAACAGAAACATCAGAGTAAGATTTGAAAATGATTAAATTAAAGATGTTGCTTATTATCGCAATCCGAAAGTTTAACTGTAAAAGTTAAAAATGAAAAGAGATAAGATTGAGGTATAATTGCTTTAACCCATTCCCATACAAAACCGATTTATGGCGTCTTAAACTTTTGAAAGCATCGTGGAGAATGAAGAAATGGCTTATCACTAGCAATTTATTCCGTACCCTCATTGTTTTCTTTGAATTGTTTTGTTTGAATGGGTTTTTGCGCCGCTTTCAACAATCTTTCAGCTGTATCGCGGCGGCTGGAGCACCTAACAATGGATTCCTGGTATTTCTCACACCAGTACCACCATCACATCCTTTCCTAGCCTCCAGCTGCTATCCAACATAGGTCTACGATTATCGATCCATTGGTGGGAGACAAATAGTCGGAAAGGATGAGAGCCGGTGTCGGGGATCGAACCCGGGACCTCTAGATTGACAGTCCGACGCGCTACCAACTGCGCTATGACGGCGGCTTTCTTTCCAAATGACACAGAGTTTCGAAAGTCCGAAAATAGTCGTTTGCATAATCTTTAATTTGGACGAGTCTTTTTTGGCTGGAAATGGGTTAAATACTACGCGTAAAAACATATTGTCGTTTTAACATCATAACCATAGCTTATTCAAACTTTGGCTTCCATGCTAATATTGTCAACGTTCATCATTTTTTCCCTGATTTACAGATAGAAAAGACACTTATATCACATCGACCTTCGATTCATAAACGTTTAAAATTGAACAATAAAAGAAATGTAAACTGAAATTAAATTTGCGACATTACAAAAAATAACATTACTACTACAAATAGGATGAAAATGAAATAAATAAAAAAAGATAAATACTTTATCATAATTTTGATTTAATTCTCATTTCTAAATTCAAGCTTTATTTTCATGTGTAAATTTTTACTTAATTTTTTATTTACATGTAAATATTTATTTTTCTAATTATACACAAAGATTTCTTTAGTAGCAAGGCTTACCGTGTCTGATGACTGGGTAAGGTCTATCAACAGGGACAGGAACTGGAACCTTCCTTTCAACTGGGACAGGTTTAGGGACGGCGACTGGGACCGGAATCTTTCTCTCGTGTACTACTGGGTAGGGTCTGTCTACCGGAACTGGAACTTAAATGAAAATATATATATGGGGAACTGATTTCATTCGATAGAAATAAAATTGAAAAATGAAAATAGAATAAATTTAACAAACGAGGTATATATATGTATTGTTTTTGCTTTTGCTTGTTCTTTTTATTTAATTATGTTTTTTGTTTTAGTTTTTGTACTTTCTAGGTCATATATTACATAAAATATTACCAAAGGGTACTCGCAAATTTTCTATTCCTATGTACTTATCCTAACACTGTATTAAGTAAACCCATTACCAAATATTAAAAAATAGATTGGTCCATCCTGAAAGCTAATGCAGGCTGTAATTTCAAGTAAGTAGAATATATCCTTTCAGTGTAGAAAACATTGTGGAAATTGAATATCTTTCTTCTCTTTATTTTCCACAGTATTTTTCAAAATGCTTTTTAATAAGAGTCGCAAAATGGGGGATTGGGTTGGAATAGGTAAACGATGAACGAATATTTGAGTAACATAACATTTATCCCACATGAGCGCCAAGGATCGGACCAGTTTGGGTACCCTTATAGTCTAATCAAAACAGAACAGAACAAATCTTATCATCTATAGGTATAACAAGTATACAAAAAGAGCGATATGAATTAATATAAACATGGTTTTCACACTAAGTCCCATTACTAAGACCGTTGGTTTACATCCGATTTCCTGCCCCAAGCATGTTCAGAGAAGGTGGTGGGGTAGGCACTCGAATGTAAACAGTCTTTATATACATGCATATGAGTGTTAATAAGTATGGATTTGTATTCTGGGACAAGGTGTAACAAATATTTGTTTCAATTTATTCTACTTCCATGTAATAGAAATTTATATATCTGAGAGTGAGCTGTGATAAAAAAAAAGAGAATGACGAACGCATCGTACACTCAACAATAAGAATCAAAATCTGCTTTAAGAGTTCGTCGTAAATTTATCTAAGAAATGAAGAGAATAGTTTTTGTTTTTCATGAACCGAAAAACCCAATCACACTGTATGAATATGGGAAGCGGATTCATATATAAGTGTGATTAGGTTTTTCGGTTCATACCTCCATGAAAACAAAAGCCTTTCTCTTCATTTCTTATAATTTAATAGAATCGTGCGAAAAATGCAAACATTTTACAAATTTTGAAACCTTTTTGTATGGGACTATTTTTTGCGGAATCATACAAAAACGCTGCGAGCTCAAAATTCTGTTCATGGAGTTACGAATAATTATTTTTCGACCAATCAGAACATCCATTTTGATAGACGAAACTAAAAATGAAATTATTGATCGGTGAACCTTCTAGTTATGTTAAGTTACACTTTCGTTAAGTGATCACTAAAGAGACGATCTAAATGCAGTCACTTTAAGCGTCTCTTGAACCGATATTTTGTGCGGTTATATTTCGCTGACTTTTTTGGCGTCTCGCCTTTGTTTATTTGGATTGGGTTTAGTGCCGCTTTTAATAATTTTTCAGTCATATCGCGGCGGCTGGAGCACTTATCAATGGATTCCTGATATACCTCGCACCAGCACAACTATTGTATCCTTTCCTAGCCTCCAGCTCCTTAGGTTTACGATTATCCACCAATAGGTGAGAGACAAATGTTGGAGGGGATATGTGTCGCCGGCGGGGATCGGACCTATGACACGTCTTAATTGAAGATTGGTGTCTGATGCGCTACCAACAGCGCTATGACGGCGGATTCGCGTCTCGATACGCAAACAAAATGCTTCTTTTCTTTCTTTTTTTCTTTTTTTTTTTTTTTTTTTTTTTCTTTTAAAGTTATGAACAGCCATGTTCAGTACAAAAACAGATTAATCACCCTCGTACAAATGCCTACAAGTATTAATGTAGATATTTGAAAATTGAGTGCCATTATTTTTCTTTCAAAATCTGTGTAAAAGCCGCTTTAAGAAGGTCGTCTCATACACTTGTGACATATATGAGGGATGGGTTTGACTGCATACATTAATTTTTGCTTGATTGTCGATAAATCTTATGTTTATGAAACTAATTGATGGAATGAGATCCAACAAAATAAAGTTTAGATCTGTTTAATTCATTTGCAAAAAACGTCGAATTATGAAAATCTTTTGTGTTTTGTTTTTTTGTTGTTGTTTTTTTTTTTTTTTGTAAAGGAGGTGTGATGCTGTTCTTTTAAAGAAAGAGGTTGATTAATAGAGGTTCGACAAAGATTGACTGTTATTGTCAATGCTGCTGCCTTTCTTGTTCTTCAAACACGTACGAACTGCTTTGACATATTACATATAACCAATTTTGTACAAGCGACCTCTTCCCTTCATCGACCACTTTCATTAGGCGCCAAGCATCAAAAGTTCCCTGCTAAACCTCTATATCTCTTAGGAATTGGGTGTATTTTTTCTTAATCTATCCTAACTAAGTCCTATTTTATTCGAAATCTTTAGAGCCATCTCATTGAGATGACTCTAATGAGTTCGAACAAAAATGTTTTAAGTAAGACTTATGCAAAAACTATTAAT
This sequence comes from Fragum fragum, assembly GCA_946902895.1. NCBI lineage: Eukaryota > Metazoa > Mollusca > Bivalvia > Cardiida > Cardiidae > Fragum > Fragum fragum. Next base: position 622,497 of record OX336383.1, read on the forward strand.
GCAATCGGACAAATATCGGACAAAAGCGCGTTTTAAATGACCATTTTAAAAGCTACCACATTTTAGCTCTACCTCGATTGGTCGTTTAATTCAATTTTTTTCGGTTCCATTGGTATTGATATCCAAAATTGTTATGTTTTAAAAACCTATGTTTTCAGATATGTTTAAATGTTAATAATTCAATAACTAAAGGAAAATATGACAACTTGGGAAGAAAACGAAGCAGGCTTCATGCGATTGGCTTGTTCTATATATTTCCATTTTTAAAAAGCACATTTAAATGCCATTGCTTATTCCCAAAGTAAAACAACGGTTTTATATAAAAATAAATCAGAAATAGTAAAACGTGCAACGATGTTAAAGCAGAAATAATGAGTACTATATTGTATGAATTAAGTACTCATAATGGTAATAGAAATAACGATAAAAAAGATAAATCACTGTCACTAATGATATAAATAACTCAGTTAAACATGCAAATCATGCAGAAATGAGAAAGAAACGACTGTAGAAAAATTCTTAAGCGTTAAGTTAGTACGAAAGAATACATCATATTGGTAATTGTTTTGAAAAATTGAAATAATTCAAACAATCAAATTCTTTACTAATATATTGTTTTTTCGTGATAAGTGATTAAGTCTGAGAAAAGCGCAGATGTTAGAGACAAAAAGTTCAAAGTGTGCTTTGAATCATGCATATATACCCTTTACTGGCACTTTGACCGGGTGGGGCACTGGGACTTTTACCGGGTACGGCTTCTCAACTGGGACCTTCACTGGAAAAGAATATATAATGATACATATATACTAAGTGGAATCCCAAATATCTATTTATAGTTACCTCTCACATGGACTGGTACTCGTACCGGATGTGGTACTTTGACTGGTACCGGTCTTGGTACAGGTACACGTACTACAATGATTAAAAACGTCAATATCAAAAGACACTAGAAAGATAGAACATAGATGTTTACTCAATTTTGTAATTGGGTGTTCGTAAGTTCTTGTTTAGAGCTCTACAATATTTTACAAGACACTTTCGTAAGAAAGATAGAAGGTATAATTGAACTGATTTATGAAATTCCTTATTTGGAAATTCCGGTTGGGAGCTCTTAAATACCTTGGCATATATCTTTGTACATATCGAACACGTAGCTGTCAACTGACTAGAGTCAGGGAAAAGTCTCATAAGAGGCTTGAAAATATTTCATAAGAATTATATTCTGATTTATATTGATTTCACAAACACTTATCATCTAGTTGGATATTAAAATTAACCTAAGATTGTCTCAGAAAGCTTAATCAGCAAAAGGCATACAACCAATCCTTTATTAGAACACACACACATAAAGAGAAAAAAACTGCTGAATGTCTAATTGACCAACCGCTGGTCCCGCCAACTTACTTCATAACCTCCGCCGAGACAAGAGGTCCCGCTTTGATGGCGTTACTTTTTAAAATTTGTGGCCATTAGCTTGCAACACAAATAGAAAGTTGGTTGGAGACTTAAACGGCGTAACTACAGTTTGAATGTAGTTGCGTCGTTCGAGTGGCCGAATCAACATAAAGGTTAACAAAAAAGGCTGCAAAAGTGGAGTTCGAAACTCATTTCTGATCTAAATGAATGATTTCGTCGTCAACTTGTAATTTGCTTGATAGCAGTGGGTTGTTACAATGATAGAATGTTTACCTGGTACTTTGACCGGAACCGGAACTGGTTTAGGTACAGCTACGGGAACATGGCGGACAACGTGGACCGGAACCGGAACTTTCTTTTCAACAGTTCTGATAACCGGAACTGGTTTCGGAACAGGAACGGGGTCTGAAATGTCCGAAATTTATTTTTACTATTTACGTTATTTGCATTTTCTTTCCTTTTTCTTTCCTTTTTTAACCTTCCGTTAGTTTTTAAAGATTAAGTATTTTGTATTTAACGTTATTTTCACCTTCTTTCTTTTTTCTTTCATTTTTTAACGTTCCGCTAGTTTTTGAAGATTAATTATTTTGTATTTAACGTTATTTTCATTTTCTTTTTTTTTCTTTCCTTTTTTAACGCTCCGTTAGTTTTTGAAGATCAAGTATTTTGTAGGTAACAAGAAAGATCTTCGTACATGAACAAGTCGTCTTCAAGTTTTCTAGATTTTCTTTTTCATGACAATGTAGATTCTTACTGTAATTTATAAGTGAAGCTCATGTCCAGTTAAGACAAACTGGTTTGAAATCCACCTGTCGTCTTATTGAAGAACATTTTGTAATCTATATAAATTCGAAATTCAAGTCTTAAACAAGAATATATCAATTATAGCTGAAGTTAAAAAATAGATCCATCAAGAGATTTTCTTTGAGACAAGCTTGTGTTAAACGACTCTATGATAGTTTCTAAGTCACTAATCGATCGACGAAGAGCTTAATAAATCTTAAACGTCAAGACATATTTATTCAAAGAAATGAGAGACAGACTATTTTTCTTAAATTAAAATTCAGTAATACCAATTCGATCCTAGGAGTAAAATTAATAATACGAAATACAATGTTGCGACATGACGCCATATAAAAAAGTGATTGTGCACATGTGTAAGAAAAAGTTATTCGCGATGACTGTTTGCGATAGAAACAAATAAAATAAAAATTATATGAGAAATATAAGAGCTTAGTGAGTGTGGTTATATTAGGTAATGGAGCAAATATATTTTATGCAAGACGCGTAAAGTGAAATTGATCAACCAATAATCCCAGAAAATACACGTTTGAAATCGGACTTAAATCCAGTAATTCCACAAATGAGTCGTTCGAGGTCGAATTCGGACCAAATTATTCCACAAATGAATCGTTGGAAATAAATATGAATTCTAATAAATCAATAAAAACAATCCGCTGAAAAAGAAATGGGATCGAAATGTTCCATAAAAAAAGATTCAATTTCCAGTTTTGATGTAGAAATAGAATTCAACCATTCCATGAAAAAAATCATTTGAAATTGAAACCGGAATCAATTATTCATTGTTACAACAGTTTGGAAAATTAAACTAAATCCAATAATTCCATAAAACAATAGTTTGAAGTTTACCTTGATCGAATAGTTCCTTAAAAACTGATGTTTAAGAAAAAGAATATCCAATTATTCTACACAATAAATCGTTTGAAATCGGATCTAATTAATCTATAAAAAATCGTTTGATAGGATTCAACAATAGAATAAAGCCATCGTTTGCAATACCAATTGGATCGAAATATCTCATTCAAACAATAATTAGAAGTAGAAATTATATCATATTATGCCTATTATGACATAAAAAATCTTTCGAAACACGATTCATTCATTACATGAAAATCGTTTGAACTAGAAACTGAATTCAATGATACCATAGACACAGTCGTTTGAAAAAAAACTTAATCCGATAATTCGATTGAACCTTTAAAGTAGTAATGTGATCAAATAGTTACATAATAACAATATTTGGAACTTTTATAGTCGTTTGAAATAGAAATAGGACACAATGATCTCGTAAAAATGATTGTTCGAGGTAGAAATAGGATCCAATAACTTTATACTTGGTTAAAATAGAAATAGGGGCCAGTAACTCTATAAAAATAATGGGTTAAAATGGCAATAGGGGTCAATAACTTAATAAGAATAACGGTTAAGAATAGAAATAGGATCCAATAACTTTATAGCTTAAAATAGAATTTGGGGCCACTAACTTTATGAAAATAATGGGTTGAAATAGAAATAGGATCCAATAACTTTATAGCTTAAAATAGAAATAGGGGTCAATAACTCCATGAAAACAACTGTTTAACAACAGTCCAGAAATGAATCGTTTGGAGTATGAACAGGATTCTATAATTCCATGAAAAACAATGGTTTGCAATAGAATTTCGATTCAATAATTCCACAAATGAATAGTCTGAAATAGAATTTTGTTCCAAGTATTCCTTAAAACAACAGATTGAAATAGAAATCGGGTCCAATAATTCTATAAAACAAGAGGGCCAGTGGCCCTGGCGCTCACCTGAGATAAGGTTCTTTTTCTTCAATGCCTTACACTAACTGGGTTGGGAGAAGACCTCCTATGTATTTTACTAAAATCAACTTATGTTGCTATACCAACCGATGCTTTCAACAGATTTCAAATCTTTTTGTAATTATTAAAAAGGGGACAACCTAAGGTAAATTTCTGTCAAGTTTTGAAAAAAATAGCCGAACGATTTTGGAAGAGTTGACTTTTTTATTTCTATTTAAGTCCAATCACTCCGTGGCTCTGAAATTTTATCAATTTTGAAAGATGTCTGTGTACTGATGCTTCATGCAAATATCAAGATTTCGTAACTTCTAGGTCAGAAGGAGATGAGTTTTATTTTTCATTTTTAAATTTTGCTCTTGTTGTCATAGCAACCAGAGTTTTCAACTGATTTAAATTCTTTGATTAAAATTGGCCAAGAGGTTTGGGAGGAGATGTTGTTTTTGAAAAACCTTCTTTATTTCAATATCAGCCCCCTGGCCAACATCCCCCCCCCCTGGAATCTGCGCCTGAGGACCCAAAGTTGATGATTTTAACAATTCTGAAAAAGGTCTATGCACTGATGCTTTTTACAAAATATCGAGGCTCTACGCCTTCTTGGTAAGGAGGAGATATTTCTTTAAAGATTTTCTTTTAATTTTCAGTTTTGTTGCCATGGCAACCAGAGTGTTAGACCGATTTCAATTCCTTTAGCATTTTTTAAAGGGCACAAACCAAGGAACGTGTCAGAAAAATTTGGTTGAAATTGGTCTAGTGGTTTGGGAGGAGATGTTGTTTTTGAAAACCCTTCTTTATTTCAATATTAACCCACCTGGCCAACATCCCCCTCGGAATCCGAGCCTGAGGACCCAAAAATTGGTCTAGTGGTTTGGGAGGAGATGTCCGGACGACGGACGACGCACACAACACGACGAACGCCGGTCAGAGGACGATCAAAATACCTCACCATGAGCACTTCATGCTCAGGTGAGCTAAAATCAATAGTTTAAACAAAGAAAATGAATCCAACACTTTGGAATAAAATTAGGAGTTTGTAACTCAAAATTAATTGTAACGTAAGGTTGGCGCACATCTAAGATGGTCCCTGATTTCAAGACGTATCACCAAGAAAGAAACTCACATGGCTGCTTGACGGGCACGTGTCTCACTACATGGACAGGTACGTGTCTCACCACATGTACTGGAACATGAACTGGATCTGAAAATAGCGTGTTGCATCGTAATATCGTTTACCAGCAGAAGTGTTTTGGTGACTATCATAAGTTATCCAAAAAGTACTGGCACTTTTTTAAGATAGTAAGTACGTATTTCCATATCATACGTCAACGCGGATAAAATGTCGCTTGCTTTCAAATGAAACTTTTCAAAATTACAAAATTTGGCGACTGTGTTGTTCTATAGGTTACTTTGCATGTATAAATGGTATATATGTTATACAACGTTCGCTTTATAACCTGCACTTCTGAGATCTTAGACGCAATAATGATTTCGTCATGTAACACATTATCGCCGTTGAATTGTACATTTAGATTAACTAACTAGAACAATCCCAAAGAAAGCAATTGTGGTATGGAATTATATTACATGTACCACGCCCGCTGATTAGCTTCTTAAACGAAGTCCTTCTCTATATTTTTGGTACCAGTATTAATTTAAAAAAAATGAATGGAAAATAAAGGTATGTCATCCATGATATCAGAGTAAATCATATACAACGTATTATCTGACTTTAAGTCTGACATAATCACAAAATTGTAGCAATGAGGGTTTACATTCAATGCGGATGTATTTAGTTGTTAAGCTGCCAGTGTAAGTTTGCAGATCCAATTTCCGAATATTGTCACGAGTGGCGCCTTCCCTCTCTTGCTAATGAAATGCAGAGTTATCTAAATTCTTTTTCAATTAATAGATACAGTAGATAAAGTGTACACTTACATGGTTGAGGAACCGGTACTCCTGCGAAAGAAAAGAACAGAAAAATATAAGACAATGTCTGATATAGATATATACATATATGTTAAAGATATATATCTTTGTGTGTAAAATGTCTAAGTGTGGCCATGTTAAAAGATTTTAATATCTATTGCTGAGCTAAAATTAAATTCTCTTACTCAAGAGCTAACGATGGCTTCTGTTAATAACTCAAACATAGCAAAACGTTTTGTTTATCTAATCTAAAAGAGGATATAAATCCCGTAAAACTTTACGTAGGTTTGGATCTGCTGATTTAGGCAAACAAATATGAAACTCTGCAGTAGTATAAATCTATTGTTATTTACTTATTAAGCGTCCTATCAAGAGACGAGCTAAAGAAGATCGCTGAAAAACGGTCGCTGAAAAAAAACGGTCGCTTAATACACCTTTTTGTGTGACACATGGTGGATTGCCTCGATTGCACACATCAATTAAGGATTTCTCGCTTAATCCTGCGCTATTTGGACTCAGTAGAATCGTCTCAGTGAATTTGAATCAAATTTATTTTGATTATTGTCTATAATACTTTAATAGTTCTTTGCAATACTTACGAACTGGAACTTTTACGGGAACTGAAAGTAAAAAAAGTGTAAAGTTGAAACAAGTGATTAATGAATCGTCATATAAAAATCAATAGTTTTAATTTGTTTCTTGGTGAAGGTCAAGAGACCGTAAACTTGAGACATAGCGTTCTAGCAATGATATATTAACAAATTAGCCAGTTCGAAAAAAGAGAAATATGATAAACACGTTAATAGAAACGGTTAATGATGGGGATAAAGTTAAAAATCCAGAAAATTTTAGAAGTGTACCGGAAAAAAATAAAACACGTTTAAATGAACTAATTTTTGTTTTGACTATTTCAACATCTGCATTCTGATGTGGCTTTATACCCTTAACTCTTGACTTTGTGAATGAATAGCTTTTTCAGAATTGACTGAAAGTACCGAATGACTTGATTATAGGACAATATTTCTTTTGATAGCTAATCTCTTAAACGATTTGGATTCAGTGGAATAATCAGGTGATGTTGATCAAGATCGGGATGCACATATGCACAGACTGATCTTTTGTCTATACCTCCTGTCTAAACAGGAATATCGCGGTTTCAGCATGATAAGGATTTGAAAAGAAGAGATTGTTGTTCATTGTCACGAACAAAATCCTAAGCGATTAGATTTTTATTACCTCATTAAATTGGAGAAGATATTATAACATATAGAATTACTCTGCAAAGATGTAACAAAACGTACAGTTATTGGGTGTACAGAAAATCACCAAATTTATGAGAAATGGGCTAAGCAAGAACAGGTCATGTACAATGCAGTAAGAAATTAAGTAAATAGGGAATATTACAACAGTGTGTTTTTTCTATTTGTTGTTATCGCGTTCGAGAATTGTGTGTAGATATTTTTTATTGGATGAGACCGAAGGTCGAATCCAATAAAAGAAATACCTACACACGTTTCGAGAACACGATAACAACAAATAGAAAAACACACTGTTGTAATGTTTCTTTTATTATATACCTTTTAGGACATGACATTAAGAAAATTCTTTTAAATGATTATGAAATAACCCACCTTCCGAAAAAAACCAAAAAAAAACCGAACGTCAATACACGAAAAGTAAGTCCATGTTAAACGGTACTCGACGAATACGCCGAATATTGATTTTTTTTCTGTCGAGTTGTATTTGATATCCAGATTTTAATCCATATCTGGTATATAATATATTTAAATATAGCTGAGAAGGCATATAAATAAAGTCTATTGAATATCCTGTTGGATCAGTTTATTAAATAAGTGATAATGATAATGATAATTATATTAATAATAAAAAACTATTTTGCAAACGGCGTGTCAATAAAAAGAAATACCTAAACGAAAAGATCAAATAGAAAGGTTTGGGTAACCTTAAAGACAGGTTTACGTGAAAATATCAACTTATAAGAAGAGAATACATACAGCGTTATGTGAAAAGTTACAAAGCAAAATAAAATGAAACTGCCATTTGATAATAAAAAACGAACAAGTGTGTGTCCATGAGATTTTTGTGGTCACGGTATATGACAATCAATATATCTACATCACTTGAACGTGAAACAATTTTGGTAAAAATAAGTTCAAAGCAAACGACAAAACCTTGTTAGAGACAAAGAACGGCATAAAACAGAATAGCGAAGAAAAATGATCATTTCGCACAAAACAGATTTGTCTAACTGCCGAATTTATAAAAGAATGTTTACGATTGCAAATAGTTTATACCGCTCGTAAAAGATTGCTGAACAAATCATGAAACGAGAAACGTTTACTTGGGTTTCTGTACTTAAGAGATGAAATTCTACTGGAAATCACTCTATGTAAATTGTGAAATACACCGATTTTTTTTCTAATGCATATATGTGCATATTTATCTCTTATTATTTTGAAGGTGATTTCGAAACACTATTTCGGCTTCAGATCAAATGAACAGTAGGTTGGGATATGCTTCAAAGCATGGGTTTAATGCCGCGTTTAACAGTATTTCAGTCATTTTACGGGTGGTTGGGCACCTAACAATGAATTCCTGGTATTTCTCACACAAGTACTACCACTGCACCCTTTCCAAGCCTCCAGCTGCTCATCCCACTTAGGTTTACTTTTTAACACCCATTGGTGGGAGACAAACGTCGGTTAAATCTAGCTACCGAGGATCGAAGCCTGGAAAGCGTTAAAGAAGTATCACAAACTACACCACAAACTACACCATGAAATATTTCATTCTGTGGCGAATTAGTTTAGCACAATATCATTATAGCTTCACATAAACATTTTTATTTTCAAAATTTCGACAAAAACTGCCTTTATCAAGAAAAAGAAAGTAAGTCTTATGTCTAGAAAATTATAATGTGATAGCTCAATACATCTATTTTCTTGATATGATAAAGGAAATAATAGCGTATACTTGGGTTTTAATTTGTGTCGACTTACCCTTCTTCTCAATCACCCGGGTACTGTGGGTATGCGAATGAGTGTGGACCTTTTTGGGGTGGGGCTCTGGAATAATGCCATATATGGTAAAAGCATAAGTAAGCAGGTTAATACATTTATATATGAAACTCGGCTATTAGTGTATACGATCTGTTGCCCAGGCAACCCTGCTTATATGACGTCACTTTCTTACATCACTATATGGCGTCACTTTATGACGTCGAAAGATTCATATTCATTGTAGACGTCAAAATCTCTGATTACTGATATGCTCCTTAAGAAAAATATTTTAGAAAACATTGTGGAAAATGAAAACTTTGCTTGTTAGAAGCAATTCCGCTTTTTTCCATGGTGTTTTCTACAAAATTACAAGTTTTGATAATTTCATCGACAGAAATTGTAGTCCGCAACCTCTTTAAATCTAGATCAGTTTAAAATTTCATTGTCTAGAATAGAGCTAATGTACAGAAAAGTGTGTTACTGTGTCAAAACGTTTTTTTTTTTTTTTTTGTTTTGTTTTGTTTTATTCTTTGTTTTTTTCATTTCGGTAAATCAGAGAGATGTTTGAAAAACACGACGAAAATCGTCTTTTTTATTCAGGCAGGTTTACCCGGATAACGGATAATTTATATATGTAAATCTTGGTTAATATTGTGTATATATATATATTCATACAAAGCACTTTAACATACAAATTATAACGGATATTGACTATCTTCATTTGGTGGACAAATACTGTGACTACAACTTATTTATTGCGTCGTAGGGAAACTGGAGACCTCTGCATGATTTGCGTCTTGGGGATGAACTAGATCAATTAAATGTTCTGTTTGTTAACAAATGAATAATACTACACTAGTGTACTACCTGTGTAAATGAGCAGGTGCTTATTGTGACGTTTTTGGATTTTTACCAAAAAAGAAACAACGTCATAATGAATTAAATGACGTCATATAAATAATAATAAATATTATTATATAGATAATAAATTTCACTTCAACTCCGTTAAACATTTAAAAGTGTGATCGGGTCTAGCATAGGTCAAAAAGGCATGGTATTTTACAATCGACTGATGACAGGTGTCATTCAATCGACGAATCAAGTAATTGATTTAGACTGGATTTTGAACAGAGAAGTCAGTAGGCGTGGCCAGCGGAGTCAGTGGGCGGGGCAAGTGGAGACAGTGGGCGTGACCTGCGGAGTTAGTGGACGTGGCCAGTGATCCGCGAATTGGTAGAATATATAAGTAAAAGGGCAACTGTACATCTAGAAAGTCTATAAACATCCAAATGATTCGATTCCGTCCTGTCTGATCCTAGTCGATTCGTTTCGTACCATCCATAAGGTCCCTTTCCGTGTAACAAGTCACACTTTTACAAAACAACAGTCAAGTTAACCCTTTTCGGTTTTCAAAATTTTAGACCGTACCTAGTTCAATGGTTTTGCAGACGAAAATTAAAGGTGATTTTATTTGAAAAATAACCATTTGATAGGTTTAAAAATATTGTAAGAAAAGAAGGAAATGCTTGTAACAAGCAGTATCTTTTTTTTTACAATATATTCTCAATTATAAAATCACGGGGAGGTAACAACAGGAAAGGGGTAACTAGCTCAAAGGCCAATCACAGCACAAGGGATGTCTAACATGGCGTGTAAATAGGAGAAATGCCGTAATCACCAATAGTGAACCAATTCCCAAAGGATAAAAATCTAGACCAGTACAGATTCAAAAAAGTTGCAGACGACACTTTAAAGTTGGTGAAATCTTTATAATCTTTGTCTTTGGGGGTCGAAAACATTTTCAATGATGAAGAAATTTCCAGGAACAAGCAATGTCATTATTTTCCAAATGGTTTTCGAAGTTTTTATATTGAGGGGTATTTGGAAGCTTCATTGGATGGGAATGGGTTAATGGGGTTTTGTGCATTCAAAATAAATTAAGTGAAATCTAAATACACCGTACGGGTTAAAAAACAAAAAAAAAAACAAACCTAAAATACAATTAGTCAAAAAGATTGAGAGATGTCCGGAAACGGTTTGATGCCATAAAACATTAAATTGTTGCCAATTACAATGTAAATGAATCTTGTTAAGCAATTAAGTTATGGTATCAAATTGACCTTTAGATGTAACGATTCATTAACTCGAGATTTTAGAATATTGAACAGACTGCTTCAGTTAAAAAATGGAGATTTTTTCTTTGTTGTTGTTTTCAAGGAGATATGGAACGAAAAACAACCACATACATAAGTGTGGTTTGCTTTTTCGTGTCATTCCTCCATGAAAAAAACTCTTCATTTCTTATAATATAATGGCATCAAGCAAAAAGCCCCCAAATGTTTTACTAATTTTGATACATTCTTAATGGATCTATTTTTTGTGCAAGCATACAAAATAGCTGCGTATTTAAAATTTTGTTTGGAGGTACGAATATTTTTTTCGACTAATCCGAACGCTCGTTTTTTGATAGACGAAACTAATAATAAAACTGTATGGTTACAAATGTTTATACCTTAGCTCTAGCGTTTACCAAATTTACTTGTACGTACGGAACTTGTTACGGATTTCGCTTGTTTAACCAACATTATCACGCTTTTAACGCCTCCAAGTAAAGAATAGAATTTTGGAAATATTGTGGAAAATAAAGAAATTGCTTATTACAAGTAATTATTCATTATCAATATTTTCAATTTAAAAAGGCATGTTTTCTTCATTATTCTCGATAGTTTTTTTCATTTTTTATTATTATTATTTTTCTAAACCTCACCAACTAGAAATTGTGGTTTATAAGATATTTGAATATGGACAACTCTAAAAAGACATCATGTAGTAATTAGTTAATTATTTTATTAGCGACACTGTAGTTATGAGCATCACGTCCTCACTTTCCGGTTTGAGACAAATTATTTCAATGTTAAATACATCGTGGTCTTAACTAATGTCTTCCGGTCCATCGTTCTCGATTTAGAATTTCTACAATTGTTAACATTGTGCGAATTTCCTTTGAAATGTCAATGATTTGTGATTTATTCGTAATCGAACGTTGATTTATTGTTACAGTGTTATTAACATTGTCTTTATTACTTATAATTATGTTAATGAATCGTTTAAGAAATAATTTAATTTCAATATATCAATAACGAGCGTTTTATTGGGCAGAAAAAAATATTCATACCTCAATTAACAAATTTTTGGGCATGCTTTCAAACAAAAATAATTCAATAAAATGTATCGATTTTTTCTTTAAAATATTTGCTTTTTTCGCTCGATGTCTTTAAATTATAATAAATGAAGAGAGTGTTTTTTGTTATGATGGAGGTACGACACGAAAAAACTAATCACACTTATGTATGAATCCGCTTTGCGTATTCATACGGTGTGATTAGTTGTTGTTGTTGCTGTTGTTGTTGTTGTTTCATACCTCCATTGAAACAAAAAATATTCTATTCATCTCTTAAATGTCAAACTCCCCATAAAAAACGTGGTATCACGTCTTGACCTGCCAACACGTCAACATTTTGATTCCAAACGATACTAGTTACCAAATCAAAGATGTTTCATAACGAAAAGAAAATGTTGATAAAGGCAATTGCTCTTTCTAGAATATTTTGAAAGAACATCTATACATGAAAAGATGAAATAAACCTTTGAAAGATTGCGATGCTAACTGCTCAAGTATTACATTTTTCGTGTGGGTGTGATAAAACGATATATCCATTCCTAATGAGGTTGGTGTCACAGTTTTTTTTCCCAAAGTCCGGATGGTAACCAATAGTCTAAATATCTTAAAGGTACCGTAATTGATTAGCGCTTATGCAAATAGTTGTAGCGTGTTTAGACGTGAGATGACAGCTAAATTGACCAATCGCGGCTGTCAATCAAAAAACAAGTCGACCAATGATGTCATTGATTGAGACTTTGATCTCCAACAATGGCCGCCATTTTTGTATACCCTTTTCGTTGGTTTGGCGATTTAAACGTCGTAACTACACCTTATTCCAGTTGGTAGTCGCCAACCAACTATTCTACTTATTGTTACATGCTACTGGCCATATTTATTTTTTCAAAATAACGCCGTTTAAAATCGAAGCGGATCTTCCTGATGGAGATATCAATGAGCGGAACTAACGAAGTAAATGGGCGGGGTCAGCGATTAGTCAATTCGTAAAGCACATGTATTTTTGACCAATAGCTGGCCCCGCCTACTTACTCCTTTGGTCACGTCTAATGAATCCGACAGAAGGTCCCACTTCAATTTTAAACGGCGTTATTTTGCAAAAACTAGTCAGTACTATGTAACGGGAAAAAAAGAATCGTTGGTTGGAGACCAATGCGCCATAACTATAGCTTGAATAAACTGTAGTTACGACGTTTAAGTCGCCAAACAACAAAAAATGTTCATACAATTGGCGGCCAATTTTGGAGTTGAAACTCAATTCCGGACTAAATGAATGATTTGATTGGTCGATGTATTCGTTGATTGACATCGCGATTGGTAAATTGATAATGAGTAAAGAGTTCAATTCTTTCAAAAATACATTTATCTTCCTACTTTACTTTTATGTTTTGAATATTGAAAATAGTTTAAATAAAGTTTAAACATAAGTATTCTCGATGATTAATAAAATGAAGGGGGAACCTGTAAATAGAAGGTGCAAACTCATACAATAACGACAAAGCTCTGAGTGCAATAGCATAAGCAAATATCCATAAAGCAAGGTGCAGGCGAATTTTATTTGAGTTACCGTATCGTAACTTTGGTTTGTATTTCTTCGGCTGAACTGAAAGAGAGGGCACAAAGTTGTACATAATTAATTAATCGTTACATCGTACAATTGGTATGCTTGAAAAAAAGCTTTAGTTACAACGTTTAAGTCATGAAACCAACAAAAAACCTTCAGTTAAATGTCGACCAATTTCGGAGATAAAAGTAACGGTCTAACCAAATAATTTGATTGGTCGATTGATTCTTTGATTTGCAGGTATGATTAGACATTTTTGTGATTGTGCAATAAAGGGACGCATCCACACAGATCGGTTTAATTGAGACAATAATTTATTTCTCCTACACCGATGTAGGCCATTAGAATAAAACAAGCATGTAGCGAGGTCTTCTCATCAGTAAACATGTCAATTTTTGACGTAAGATTGACAGCTACGGCCGTAAAATGATGTCATAATATACCGTCGTGGCCTTTACGTTTTCGACGTAATGACAAATCAGTTTTTGACAATGTCATTGTCTGATATGAAATATTACCCGAATACACAATTTTTTTCCTGGTAGTTTATCGTAATGAATAGACAGCTGTTTCCCGGCACGGGAAAATCGGTCGTTCATACGTAAAAATATATCTAAGCCGAAAATGGTCTTTTTTCCACAACAACCCCTAATTTTGTATAAAATACTTGAGAAATCCTTGTGGAAAAGAAGAAATTTCTTTTAACAAGCATTATTTCCTTTTCACACAATAGTTTATGTCGTATGGGAATGAATACTTTATCATTTGTATTTTTTTTAAAATATCGTCTGCTACTCCTTTGACTTCTGACAAGTCTAACCTTTCGAAGATGATTAAATAAATAAATAAATAAACAGTAAAGGAATGACTTTATTGTAATTAAGTCTATCAGAGATGCGTTCTTTTCGTCGGAATGAAAAATCCCGCTAAATAAGATTTTTAAGGCGTTTTCAAGAATGAATAATGTTATTTTAAGTGAAAAGATTCGACGTCGTCAAGGCTACTGGTTCAAGCCAATGCCGAGTGCGGTTAAATTCCTCATTAAAAATTCTCAAGATTCTTATTTAGCCGCTTAAAAATCTTAATCTAAAGATCGCTTTATCTTAAAAATCTAAATAAGAATCTTAAGGATCTCGACGAAAAGAACGCACCATTTTTGAATGTTGAATACTTGAAATTGGATCCATTTCTACTCAAAAATGTTAGAGCACACAGCTGATGCTATTGATTTTCCAGTTAAATGTTTAATAAAGTTATACTTACGGTACACCGTCGCTGATACACAGCCTGCAATGTAAACAAAAACAATAATTAATATCATAAAGCAATAGACGGAAAGCTCGTTACGACAACTGAGCTCTAACAGGAAGATATTAAATGGCGTTATTTAAAAAAAAAACTCAGAGTCAGTAATACGTAAAAAAAATTGAATGGTTGATTCGTCACTAATGCTGTAATAAGCTATATGTACGACGGTTAAGTAACAAAACTTACTCAGATTTTTCTCACAGTATTGGCCAATGTTGTGGTTTAAAATTCACATACGGTCAAGATGAATGAATTTGGTAGTACGATTGTTTCTTTGATTTACAGCAATCAATTTACCAATCGCTGGCCCCGCCCACTGACACCCTAGGCCCCGCCCATTAACTACGACAGGAAGTTCAATTTCGTGTTTTAACGGAGTTACTTTTAAACGGTTATGGCCAGTTGCATGCAAAAAAAACTAAAATGGTTGGTTCGTGACGTAAACGTCGTAACTCCTGTAGTTACGTGTTTAAATCGCCAAACCAACAAAAATGTTTCATACAAATCGCGGCAAATGTTGGAGTTCAAATTTCTATTCTAGGCTGAATAAATTATTTGATTGGTCGATATATTCCTTGATTGACAGCCGCGATTGGTCAATTGACCAATCGCGGCTGTAAACCAAATGCCAAGTCGACCAATGAAATCATTCATTCAGATCAGCGATGAGTTTTGAAATCCAACATAGGCCACTATTTTTGAAGATCTTTTGTGTTGGTTTGGCGACTATAACGTCGTAACTACAGCTTAATCAATCTGTAGTTACGACGTTTAGGTCGCCAACAAACTATACTATTTTTGTTACATGTTACTAGCTATAAATTTGCAAAGTAACGCTGTTTAAATTCGAAGCGGAGTCAGTGGGCGTGGCCAAAGGAGTCAGTGAGCGAGGCCAAAGGAGTATTTTCCAAAATGTTAATGTATAGAGTTTCGAGTCACATTTTGATTTTTATATTCTATTTTTCTAACATTTTATCGATCAGATTTGCTGAATTTATAGTCACCATTCACATGATTTGTTGTTGTTTTTGTTTTTGAAATCGAAAATTAAGTCTTTTGTCAATGAATGTTTTCGACAAGACAAAAAAAAAACAAAAAAAAACGTTAACTGCATTGTACCTTTCGAATGATTCTTTTTCTGGAAAAGCGTTGCGGGGACTTTAATTATACGTATAGTAACCGTTGACAAGTAATTGTATTAAAGGCGTTATTTCGCGGTCACTCGCTCAATCAACTCATCAATTTCGCGTCAAAAGTTGACTTTCGTTGACATAGTTTTGATAGATTTATCGCCCCTTATTACGACCATTTGGATATGATTGACTGTATACGGTCACTGTACGGAAGCAGGAATTGACAGTGGAAAGCTCCTTTTATCTAATAACTACAAAAAATCTTGTATTAAGGGTCTAATTAAGCGACAATTGAAAGGTGGTCGCTTAAAAGAATGGTTGCTTAATACAGTTTTTTTTCTTTTGAAAGATATGAAGGATTTATTTTATTGTATACACGAATTATCAAAGGTTTATCACTTATCCTATGTTTTCGCATCTACACCAGTAATGAATATCGAGATCATCTTTTTCTCTAATGGAAGATAAGTAGAACGTTCGCCTCCCTTGGTACGACAAGATGATGTTTTCGGGGCTCATAAGAATCGTTATCATGAGTCCTGGTAAAATAGTAATATATACCATTGTTGTAATTGTATTTAACAATGGCTTATTTTCACATGTGGACACGCCGTGTAAGAACATTTCACACTAACTGACTGATAAAGTGTCTATCTATCTATCTATCTATCTATCTATCTATCTATCTATCTATCTATCTATCTATCTATCTATCTATCTATCTATCTATCTATCTATCTATCTATCTATCTATCTATCTATCTATCTATCTATCTATTCATCTACTCATCTATCTATCTATCTATTCATCTATTCATCTATCTATCTATCTATCTATCTATCTATCTTTCTATCTATCTATCTATCTATCTAACTATCTATCTATCTATCTATCTATCTATCTTTCTAGCTAGCTATCTAGCTATCTTTAAGATACATAGTATAAACACGGACAAGCCTGTGCTAACTCCAAAGTTGTTCTTAGCCTTTAGTTTGCGCACATTAGTAATGGTTGTTTATACCACAGACTTATGTAATTATATTTGTCGGCTTTGTATATCCTCTATCATTTCTCTATGCTTGTGCATAAATGTTCCAGACAATGTCACTTTGACTTGCGATACAGACCTTGTTAGATCCCTGGCCGCCACGCTCACTCAGCTCCAACAGACAGTAAGACGTTAAACGGCGCTATTTTTCTAAACTTATGGTCATTAACATGTAACAAAAAGGAAAATAGTTGGCGATATTAACGTCGTGACTACAGTCTATCATTTCTTTGCTTCTTGTTGCTACATATGACTGGCCATCAATGTTTCGAATTATAATGTAGGTCGAACTTCTTGATAGAGTGTACCGATCCGTTATTGTAACACATGCATTATGACCCAACCGGTAAACGGGCGAACGTACACTCGACGGGTTAGTGCAAAAATAATGAAAGTGTCAATGCATTGTATAGACATTACAATGTGTTTACACTAGCCGTCGATATGTCTTCGTTATAAAACTGTTTGAAAAAGATAAAGGCGCTGTGAATGTTGGAATTTGATTTGTCTCTCACCAAATTGGCGGAGAATTGTAAACCTAAGTTGGATGAGGAGCTTGAGGCTCGGAAAGGATTTTGTGGTAGTACTGATGTGATAAATACTAGGAATTCGTGGTTAGGAGCTCCAGCGGCCGCGATATGACTGAAATACTATTAAAATCAATCAATCAATATTGGAAGTTGACAGAAACAGAGGTATATGATATCAATAGAGTTGTTTATCAAGCTTACGGTACATCGGCAAAAAATAAACATAAAAACAAACAATGAAAAAAATAATAAAACCTCAGACAGCAAATAAGATACAATTTTGCAGAATTGCAATTGATTTGACCCTCGTCTGTATTTTAATGTGAAGGATATGAGTTAATGATAGTGGTTTAGATCGGCGCCGTATCTCTTCATGTCGCAACACCTCAAAAACAAAATGATGGAAGATCCCAACGTTAAGTTATTTTAATTGAACATTCGGAATGTTTTCTTTTTCATTAATTTTCGAATTGAGCCTTAAAATGCTTTCTACCTTCTAGTCTTTTATCAAGTTCATAAAATCTAGTCAGACATGTTGCTTTTAGATTTATAGTTATTCATAGTATTTTCACGATAAATGTTCTTTTTTCGTGATAACCCTTTCCTGTTCAATCCCTGGTTTTAAGTCCCTGTGATTTTATCTTTAAGAAAACATTGTGAAAAAAGAAGAAATTGCTGGTAAAAAGCAATTTATTCTTTTTCCTACAAATTTATTACCCTGCAGGTTGGTTACTTTCAAATTGCTTTCACTTTTAGTTGTCGTCTGCAACTTCTTTCAAATTGGACAAGTCTAAGATTTTTGACAATTAGTAAAGGGTTAAAGGGTTAAAGGGATTTAATTCTGTTTTACTTTGAAAATATCGGAATTCATCGGATAAGTAGTTAGTGTTCTGTAAGTCTTCGGGTGAGACCATTCGTCTTCGGGTAAGATCGTTGGTCTTTGGTTAAGTTCGTTAGCCTTCGGGTGATGCCGTTAGGGTACGGGTGAGGTCGTTAGTCTTCGTGTGTTGTCGTTTACGACTGATTTGCTAAGGGAATCCACTGACATAAGTGATACTTCATTGAAACTACAGATATGGCATGGGTTCGATCCCCGGCGGCGGCACATATCCATTCCGACATGTGTCTCTCATCAATGAGTGGATAATCGTAAACCTAAGTGGGATAGCAGCTGGGGGCTAGGAAAGGATGTAGTGGTAGTACTGGTGTGAGAAATACCAGTAATCCGTTGTTAGGTGCTCAAGCCGCTACGATATGACTGAAATACTGCTGAGGGCTGCTTTTAACCCAATTAATCAATCAATCAACAAATAAGGCAATGTTCGGTGAAATCCTAAGATAGCGTATTTACCCGATTAATTCCGGCTCAATTCTGGTTTTAATTCGTTGTCTTATTTATCGTGATTGACCTCCGCTTAGGAACACTTTCTTGTGTGAAAGGATACTTTTTACTGTTTAAATTTGACATTGCTTTATTAACCCTTTCCTGTACAAAAGTTCTCTGTGAGAAAATATTGTGGAAAAAGAAAAAAATGCTTTTATCCCACAATATTTTCTACCACATAGGATGGTTTAATTTAAAATTCCACCCAACATTCATTGTCGTATGCAATCTCTTTCAACTTAAACTATTCCAAATTTTAAAAAATGAGAAAGGGTTAAATATGACATTGCTTTATTGATAATGACCTTATAATACCAAATTATAATTCATCTCAATTTTTCCTAGACAAAACCCATAAACACATGTTACTATTTTTTACTGTCTAGAGGTGTTTTAATATGATAAATCATCAACTATTTTATCATAACAAATTATTTTCTGAAATATTATTGTCTCTTTTCTTTAGTCTTACCAATAAAACATTTAAATGTAGCCATTATTTTCATTTTAGTACATTTGGTACTTTAGTGTGGTTATTCGTAATAGTTTTGTCAGTTTTATTATTTTTTAATGCATATTTTACCAATGTATCATTTTTTTATTTTTTTTTTTTTTTCTATTAATAAACGCCAACGTATTTTAACTCTTTCCCGTTTTTCAAAATTTTAGATCTGTCCAAATCAAGAGGTTTTGCAGACGAAAAATTAGAGTGGATTTAATTTGAAAAATAACAATTCAGTGGGGTAAAAAAAAATTGCGGAAAATGAAGCAATTTCTTCTTTTCACGAAATATTTTCTCAAGTTTAAAATCACATGGGCGTAAAAACAGGGGATTGTACGGGAAAGAATTAAGATATCTTACGAAAACATAGTCTTAAAATAAATGTTTATGACGAAACGACAATTTGAAATTTTGTCACGGTAAAATTTCTTTCAAAACCTCAACGTGTGAAAGTATGGTCAAATTTAAAAGAGACGATTCTAAAGGGTCAAAACACCCGAGGATTAAGCGAAAATTATAAAATAATGGATATATATATCGATGGATCTGCGCGAAACAGTTGTAACTACTTATAAACATATAAGCATTTACAACTGTTTTGTGCTTATCTACCGACATGCAATCGAATCAATCCTTCCGATATTTCGCCAAAAAAGTGTATCAAGCGGTCATTTTTCTTGCGTCCCTTGAGCGGCCATTTCGCAACTTGTGACTTTGAGTCTTTTAAGTGTCTGTGTTCTAAATGGCTTAAAATTGTTCTATTGTGACAGCACTAAGTTGCTCGTTGGCTTCGACGACACCCTTAGTTTAAAGCGTTCTTTTCAACCCCGTGCATTTTTTCATTTTAAAAAACTCTGAATATGGAAAATTATAATTTTTACTATATTACTACCGGATTTCCTTATAAGATAAAGTCGTTTAAAGCAAACAAAAAGAACTCGACTAAAAAAAAAAACAAAACATCCGTATCAGCCTCGTACTGATGATTAGATGTGAAAAGATCTCGCGCCAAAAAAAAAACATTTCATGGTCAAGAAAGGATGATCTTATACAAGTTTCATGAGGTGCTTTCACCGTATATGGTCAAAGTCCGTTTTGTACATTATAAATGGAATATCATGATGTAGCAATGATACAAAACCTTGTGTTTGATTATCTCCGCGTAGGAAAATGATATGACACGAGACCTGCGTGCGAAAATGTGATATCATTTTTCCAATACGGCTCGAATTCAATACAAGGTATTGTATCCATAACACAATATTCAAGAAAACATATTGCATTTTGTAAAAAAATATTTTTAGTTGCGTCTATCAAAAACGAGCATTCTGTTTGGCCGAAATAATCATTCATATTCTCCATGAACAAATTTCTCATTGCGCAGTTATATTGTATGTTTCCGCACAAAATAGTTCCCATATTCATACAGTGTGATTACTTTTTACGTTTCATACCTCCATGAAAACAAAATATTTGCGTCTCTTAAAAAGTTGACATAACATGATTGTTTGTCGTCAAAATCAGTTTTAAGAACCAGGTGTCTATTTTCTGTACACAAGAAAAAACACCTGCGTGAAATAAACTTCGTTTAACCTTGATTGATAAGTCTTCATTTTTAGTTGGTAATCTATAGATTAGAGTTTTTGTTTCAATGAGTCTATTTGTATGTGTAACATGTTTTCTAAACGATAACAACGAAGTAAAAAAATTAGAGATATATTTTTTCCCGTATAGAATATACAGTATATAAACATATATGTCTGTGACGAAATACAAGGTTGGTAAAAATATCATAAAGCGGCTCTTGTACAGATTATGAAGAATAAAAAGTTTTTTTGGCTTTGATTTCAAACTTTTTCCTCATAATGCTTTCAGACACTTGTAAGAATGTAATTCAAGCTGATTTTTTTTTTGTTTTGTTTAGTTCATAACTTTAAAAAAAAGAACGAAAAGAGTTCACGCCAAAAAAGTTCGTGAAGTACAACCCGAATATACAGGAATTCACCGGGTAAAGACATAATCTGTCGATTGCACCGAAAATTGCCTTATTAAAGGTTTCAATGACGTATCAATTACGTCATTGGCTTCCGATAGCGATTCAGTTGTTATCAGCATTACCCGACGACAGATAAATTCTATTTATATCACATGTAATCAACATTTTAGTGAATATAGTAGATTTATCACGAAGAAAGAATATTCCTCTTGAAAATTTAGACCTGCCCAAATTCAAAGGGGTAACGGATGACATTGAAAAAATAAGCACTATTCAAACAGTAGCTTTCCTGTATGATAGAAAATATTGTGAAAAAAAAAGAGAAATTGTTTGTCAGAGGCAATTCCTTCTTTTTCTACACTGTTTTTTTTTCAAGTATTGTATCTCAGGAGCGTAAAGCAGGGATTGTATATGTTCAATCCCTGGTTTACGCTACTGTGATATAATACTTGAAAAAAAACTGTACAAAAAAGAAGGAAATGCTTCAGACAAACAATTTCTTTTTTTTTTTTTTTCTTTCTTTTTTCACAATATCTGCAGAAAAGGGTATTGTTTTCGGAATTCGGTTTCCTGATGATCTCTGCGGGGTTCAATGTCTTTATCAAGTACTTGTACTGTCTAAAATTTGAAAATAGGTGCAAAGTAAAGAAGAAAACATTGTGTGAATAGAAGAATTTGCATGTCAAAAGCAATTTCTCCTATCCCCACAAAGCTTTCCATCATTACATTACTTGAGGACATTGCGTCGAAATGACTTAAAATGGAAAAGAAGTATTGATGCCGACGATTTTTGAATTTCAAGAAAGCACGAAATTTAAAAAAAATAGTATGTTTGATACAAGAAATGATGTAAACATGGGTGTATAAAACTGAGATCAAATAATGATGAACCCACTTAAACATTATTTACAACTCTAACATTACAAAGTAAACAATTTAGTCACCGCTTACAAGGAAATGTGGTTTAGACAAAGAAACAAATACATAAACAAAGCACATAAACACATAACTACAGCTTAATCAGGTTTTGTTTACGACGTTTCGGCATCCGTGCGACATACGAATAAATTTGTGCATGCCTTGTATTGGAACAGCTTGTTTATGCATATGTATTGCTGGCAGAACACCTCAAAATTGAAAGAGCTGAAGGAAAGAATGTTTTAATGAAATGTTTAGTGTTTTGTTTGTTTTTTTCATACAGTTTAGGAGAAAACTAGTTAGCTCTTAACCCATTCCCAAACCCATTCTACAGCAATTCAATTTGAACCATTCTAATATTCTGTCACGCTGTAATCATTTTTTATGTTGTGGTCGGTTTTGGACGGACTTATGGTAATAAATCACGAATCCACTATTTAACAAATGACAGAAGATTCAAGAAGACACTTTGTTTTTTAAGTGAATTTGAATTTTTATGATATTTTAGTCACAAATAATCAGTCACATTGATCCCAAGCGTACACGTGTATATATTTTGTTATTTTGTGATTTGTCAAGCGATTGATAATGAAAAATAGATTTTGATTTAAATGGAGGAAATACTTTATTCAGAAATTTCCACTTTCATTATGGAAATTAAGAATCCAGAAGCTTTTATAACGCTGTTCTCATTATTCATCTATATAAGGTCAATTCATGAATTTGCTTAAAAAATAAATAATTCAATTTTTAGTTTCGTCTATCAAAAAGGGCGTTTTGATTCTTCGATAAAAATTATTCATACCTCCTTGAACATAACTTTGAACTCGCAGCCATTTTGATTGCCTCCGTACAAAAAAGTTCAATACAGAAAGTATCAAAAATTGTAAGATTTTTTGCTTCTTACGCTAGATGCTATTAAATTATAAGAATTAAACTGAATATTTTTTTGTTTTCATGGAGGTATGAACTGAAAACCTAATCACACTTATGTATGAATCTGCTTCGCGTGTTTATACGGTGTGATTAGTTTTTCGGTTCATACCTTCATGAAAGCAAAAATATATATATATATTCTCTTCATCTCTTCAATGAACGGTTGATTGATTGAACTGTTAAGATGTAGAAATATTTAGCAAACAGTGTGTAAATGTTTATGTTGTGGTCTAAATAAAATAGATGATGAATTTCGTTTGATACTTCAATGTCCACTTTATTTCTGTTTAAGAAAACTATACCTACAATCACTTTTTCATATTCCCCAATATTTCCAAAGCTCTTTTATTGTGGGGTCTCAAAAGGCAGGATTGTGTGAGAATGTATTGAGACACAAATCGATCCTAATCAGCCTGCAGAAATCTCGCTAATTCAGCTTCTTTTCATAAGTGTAGATTGTATTGCGACATTTTTAACAGTCACGTCGCCGCTTTTATAAATTGTAATGGATCGTTTTGTCAAGTTTTATGTGAGATTTATCAAAAAAGGTTTCGTAAAACAAACACCGTGACCTTTAATTATAAAAATACTTAAACAGTAAAATACAAGAGAACAGAAGAAAAAAAAGGGGGGATGTCGAACATCGATTTTACCTCTTGATTTCCGGGTTATTCTTTCTTTCACAAAATTTAGTATTTGGTATTCAATAGATATTGTGGGCAGTTTTATGTACTAAAAAGGTTAAATAGTTTGTTGGTAACTTATGCGTCGTAACTTTACTTTATTGAATCTTCAGTGACGACGTTAAAGTTGCCAAACCAATAAAAAAAAACGATTCACATAAATATCGGGAAATGTCGAGGATAAAAGTTCACTTCCGTTCTAAATGAATGATTTGATTGGTCGACAGATTCTTTAATTGACATCTGCGATTGGATCGCCGACCTTACCCTCTAGCCCCAACAAGGTTGTTAGATAATTCAAACTACATTAGTTTGTATTGTAAGACAGATGAAAAATGCGAATCGTTTTTAACGACCTAAACATTGGCTGTACTTACAACAAATAATTTGCTTATTAACCAAAATGCTTGGAATTGCAGTTGGAGATTAAAAGTGTACTTCCGGTCCAAACGAACGATTTGATTGGTCAATCGAATCTTTAAATGGGAGCGGCGATGTCAAATAGACCTTGATATGAACATGTTCAATTAAGATAGATGAAGTGTTAAGCGAACTAGGTTTCGATTTATCTTGTAGGCAACTTTTATGTGTATTTTCTCCATTTAAATCGATTACGTGTTTACTCATTATAATTAATCTCAATTCATTTAGGTCTCTTTAATTTCAAGTCTTTCCGACCTTTAAGCTTATACAGTCGAATACCTAGAACGTCCCATAGGCCGAAGTTCTCCTTAAGTTGAACTCATTATAACCCTTGTCATGCTAAACCCGGAATATTCCAGCCTTGGAAGGAGGTATAGACAACGATCAGCCTGCACATGTGTGCAGTCTGATCTTAGTCTACACCACCTGCTAGTCCCTTCTAAGCCAGAAGTGTTTAATGTAAAATTTCAAAAGAAATATAAACTACAATTGGCGCTTCGAGTACTTTCAGTCCTTTGATTTCAATTAAAATCTGAAGAGGATTCATAATTCAGCATGCCAAGGGTTAAAGTGCCGACCTTAATACTGTTTGTTTCCATACGCCGTTTTCTCTACCTCGTAAACTACCCTTATGTCGAATCAATTTCAGGGCCGCTCAAATTGTTTGCACGTATTTATACCTCTGTAAGACGAGCTTAACCATTCCCACACAGTTACACTTTTAAACGCTCCATTATATTAAAGATTTCGGGAAATAATTGTGGATAATGAAGAAATTGGTTGTAACAATCAGTTTCTTCATTTTCCACAATGTTCTACACAAAAGAAAGACAAATGTATTTACAATTTCAGCAACTATGAATAATTGTTGTCTCCTTTTTTCTTAATTTGTACTAGGGCTTGTAGTGCTTTCAGTCATTTTAATTTATGGCAATATTGAAGCGGATTTTATTTATCATGACAAGGGTTAAACACTTATAGAATCGCCTTTTTATATGACGTTAAAACGCAACATTTTTTTCTTCTGTGTAAAAGTACAAACAGTTGTATATTTGTGAGAGAGAACATGTTTCTCGTTTCAATGAATTCGTTAAAAAAAATCAAACTTACAAAGGCCCCTTTCTTTACAATTCTAATCTATAATTGGTAATACCGCGGCCTTAGAGCAGTGGTCGCGCGTAGGACCCTAGTCATTGGGTCCCGGATTAGATCCCCGGACGCAGCGAATATTCTGTTCGACATTTGTGTCTCAAATGGGTGGATAATCGTAAACCTGAGTGGATATGAGCAGCTAGAGGCTCAGAAAAGGTGAAGTGGTTGTACTGTTGTGAGAAATGCCATGAATACAATAGACGATCATATAACGCCTGTCATATTTCTTAACCACCATGTCTGATCGATGCGTACACTTGACCAATCGCTGGTCCCGCCCACTTACTTCGTTAGCCCCGCCCATTGACTCCGAAAGGAAGTCCCACTTTGATTGTAAGAGGCGTTATCTTGAAAAAAAAAGTATGTAATAAACAAGTAGAATAGTTGGTTGGCGACCTAAATGTTGTTACTACAGCTTGAATAAGCTGTAGTTACGACTGTTAAGTCACCAAACAAAAAAAGGTTAACAAAAATGGTGGCCCAAACTTATTTCTGTTCTGAATGAATAATTTCATTGGTCGAATGGTTATTTGATTGACAGCCGCATTTGGTTAATTATGTAACAAAGGTTGTCAAACATTGTATTTATATATTTTGTCTTGTACAAAAAAACGTTCAACATAATATGGATGTTCTCGGCGAAAAAAAACGACATAACATTTCCTTATTTAATTGATTGAATTGGTTAACTAGTTTAACGCTACTTTTAACAGTATTTCAGTCATATCGCGGCGGCTGGGGTGCCTAACAATGGGTTCCAGGTATTTCTCACGCCAGTACTACCACTACATCCTTCCCTAGCCTCCGGCTGCTGATCCAACTTAGGTTTACGGTTATCCACCCATTGTTGAGAGAGAAATGTCGAAAAGGTTATGTGCCGCCGCCAGGAATCGAATCAATGACATTCCATGATTGAAGATTAGAAGTCTGATGCGCTACCGACTGCGCTCTGACGGCGGCTATTTCCTTATTTGAAAGGGATTGTCCATTTTGCTATGAAAGGGAAAATATTGTAAATTTCATTTCTCGCTGAACTTTTTTAACCCATACCAACACAATCACGTATTTTGACACCAATTGAAAAAACAGTACTGGAAAACAGAATGGACAATGAAGAATTTGCTTGCAACAAGCAATTTCCTTAATATCCACAATATTTTTCCCCTTTTATGCAAACATTAAAATTCCACTAGCTTGAATGTATCGTCTGCAATTTCTCTAAGTTTGGACCAGTCTAAGTTTTTGTTGTGTGGTAGTGAGTTACATGGTTGTAAAAAATGGAAAAGTGGTGTCCGTGGTCGAGAGGTAGAGCGTCGGCTTCCCGATGAAGAGGTCCTGTGTTCGATTCCGCACATTTTCGACAGATAACTAACAGTTCTTGCCTTTTAAAGGGGACCCAAGAAACACACCAATGAACAAAGAGGACACCTGTATTGTTGTTGTTTTGTTGTTTATCCATTGTTATTATTGTTATTTTCATTATGTGTGCTTTATTTATTTTTGTTTTGTTGTATTTTTTGCTGGTGTTATTAATGTTCTGTTTTTTGTTATTTTTCTTCAAAAAAGCATCAAATGTATTTGATAGTACATAACTATACTATTTAGTCTGTCTTAACTTGATTATTATTGGACCAGTACATACGTCTGTAAGATTCTTGAGAGTAAAGCAAAATCTTTAAAGGTGAGGAATACAAAAGTGGTAGATATGTTTCGAAGAGTGCGCCTTTGACCCTTTTTAGGCATTTATTTGTTAATATATCTACTAAAGAGATTAATAGATTTTTTTTCATGGTTGTATAAAGCGGATTGATACATAATTGTGATCAGTTTTTTCGTTTCATACCTCCATGAAAACAACAAATACTATCTCCAGTTCTTATAATTTAAGGACATCAAGCTATAAAAGCAAAAAGTTTTTGAAAAATATTGATACCTTGTTTGATTGATCTATTTTGTGCGCAATCATACCAAATTGATAGGTTCTCAAAATATTGTTCATGGAATTATGAATACTTTTCAGAACGCTCGTTTTTGATTTACGAAACTAAGAATTAAATCATTTATTTGTTAACATATCTACAATTTCATAAATCTGTATCTTCAATATCAGACCTTTTTGTTCGATTTATATCATGAAAATTTGATAAAGAATTGATAAAATAAAAAAATAAAGCCTGTTTATACACAGATACATAAAAAAAAACTACTTAGTCAATAAGAATGCGAAATGTATTTGTTGTGTAAAATTCGTCTATGGCTATGTCACTTAGATTTTGACTTGGACGAAACTTTTAATCGTTAAAGGATTGAAATATAAGTTAATAAAGAAGTAAAAATCAAATATTAAAATGCCACACAATTATGCTCCAATTGAAAAAAAAACAAACACACACACACAAAAATGATAAAAAACGCAGTTATTTTAGAAATATAAGAAGATAATGAATATCAATAAAGGATAACACAGACTTACCGATTATCACTAACAATAGTAGGAACCTCATCTTGAACGTCTAATTTGTCCCAAAATGCGGGAAAAAGATTCTCCGGGGAAAAAGTCCAACCGCCCGGTAAAGTTCGAACAACGTGAGTGACGTTAACGCTATAATAACGTGAGATTACGTACAGCAGGAAGGTGGGCGTAACATCATCATTAATGAACAGTAACTGAAATTCGGGATTCTGATTGGCCAACGCACTTCACGAATGAATGGTTTGATTGGATAATAATTATGACAATCCTGCGTAATATAGAAGTTTTATTCTATACCGAATGATGACGTTTACTTGACAGTCTAACGGCCGTTTTGACGTTTCTTTACTGATTGAGGGTCTGTTAGACAATAACCCATATATAGGCCGGATTGCGACCGCTAGGCCATTAATTCATATTTTACCATATCGCTTACATACCTCAAATATATTAACCCATTTCCACTCAACAAAATTTTTGACTAGTCCTAATTGAAAGGAGCTGCAGACGACAATTTAAAGTTTATGGAATTTTCGATTTCTTCAACTTTCCGGATAGAAAACATTGTGTAAAATGAAGAAATTGCTTGTTACAAGCAATTTCTTCATTTTACACAATGTTTTCTCAATTTTTCTTGAGGGGCGTCCAAAAGCGTCTATGTGTTGCTTGTATTGTTAGGCGACAATCAATGAAAAGACTGTATATTGTTCGCGAATAGAATTGTTTCAGAATGCAAATAATCAGTTTGAACTTTAAGCATATTGATACGTTGTTTTCATTTATTCTTTTATATATGACAACCTTTTTCTAGACAAAAAGGCCGGTCAGCGGAAAAAGAGCACAGAAAGCTATCGACGCAGATAGAACTGCTCTAAACTTTTTCTAAAATCTTTGGAGGAAAGGAAATGCTATCCAACAATTGTATTCGTCAAAAATTACCTTTCATTTCTCAGATAAAAAATGCAACTAAAAAGTGTAATCATTTTTACAAAATGAAAAAAAAAAAATGTATCCGGAATCGAAACTTCCGACTGATTGAAGCTTTCATTTTTAACGAAGCCAAAGAGTCTCTGCTAGCTCTTATGTCCTGTCTAAGCAAGGGAGTCTCAACTTTCATCGACAATTTGTTCGTTTATCATGGGGTTTAACAATTTCCCAGTCATATCGCAGTGGCTGGAGCAACTAACAATGGTTTCCTGTTATATCTCGCACCAGTACTACCATTGCATCCTTTCCTAGCCTTAGGCCGCTGTCAAACTTAGGTTCACAATTATCCACCCATTGGTGAGAGACAAATATCGCAAAGCATATTTGTCGATGCCGGGGATCCATGTTGTAAAGATACAAACGTAAAACGTCTTAAAAACGACGATCTATTACTTAAAGTATTCTTTCTTGTGAGTCAATCGAAAGAGGAATTTCATTAACTTCCTGCTGACAATTTATTTTTGTTTGTAAGCAGTAATTGTTTTAACTTAAAATTCAAAACATCCCATGAGCTGACCAATCGCTGGTCCCACCCACTTTCTTCGTAAGCCCCTCCCATTAACTCCGACAGGAAATCCCTCTTCGATTTTTTAACGGCGTTATTTTTCAAAAATGTATGGCCGGTAGCATGTATCAAAAAAGTAAAACAGATCATGGTGACCTAGACGTCGTAACTACGACGTTTAAGTCCCAACAAACAAAAAATGGCGGCTAATGTTGGAGACAAAACTCATTTCTTGTCTTATTGAATGATCTTATTGGTCTAGTTGCGATTGGTCAAAACTTAGGCGTACCACCAAAATCTTACATTTTAATCGTTTTATACTCGCGTCCTTATCATCGCCATCTCCAGTTTGCATCATTGCATCGTCATCACCTCATTGTCATCATCGACTTCTCGCATTCTCAACGTCATGATCTCGCGTTCTAACCATCGTTTTCTCGTGTTGACGTCGTCATAATTTAGCGTCACCAGTATCGACTTCTTGTATTCGAAATGCCAGAATCTTGCATTCACATGATCAATCTTTCGCATTTATCATCTACCGTTCTCGTCGTCGCAATATCGAGATCGAACTTTCATAATCTCGCGTTTTCAGCATCATTATCTCATATTTTCACTATCGTCACATAGCAATCGCTTTTTTTCTCATTTTTGCAATTATTTGATCGACTGTTCGGCCTACACTGAGCTCGAACAGTAAGTTAAACTTTGATACTTAACGACATTGTTCGGCGAAATTCATGTTCGGTAGCATCAAACAAAAAAGTAAAATATGTGGTTAGCGACCTAAATATCGTAACAAGAGCTTGAATAAGATGCAGTTACGACGTTAAAGTCGATAAATCAAAATAAATAATAAACCTAAATGTCGGACTATGTTGGAGTTCAAATAATTCCGGTCTGATTTTAAAAGAAATAGATTGGTTAATCGTTTAGGGTTTTTTTATTTTATTTTATTATTGTTATTATTTTGTTAATGTTATTATTGAAATCGACGATTCCTAAATTAGGCTTCCACATTTTGGCTACATCGTTTTCACACCAACTTAGTCTCGTGCCCAAAAGGTCTCGCGTTATCGAAATCTCGCGTTATCAATGTACTCTCGCGTTATCATTGTAATCATGTGTTATTTTTGTAATCTCACGTTATCATTATTACAATCCTCTGGTATCTTGATCTTACAAGCGTATTCTTACCACCGTAAATTTTCTTTCGATATTCAACACTCGACATTCATGTTTCTCATCAACGGATTTTTGGGAGACGGCCTTTACGCTCTTCCGTAGTAAACCAACTATTCTTTTACTTTGCATGACAAACGTGACAAGCGCGGTGTTAAAGTTGCAATAAATCAAGCAATAATTCCTAAACTTTGCCCTTAGCATTGACCTACAGTGTACTTAAAGAGCTATAAAGATAATTTGTAAGTCTAAGGTCAAATCCTAAACAACTGTAACATGAATACGTTGAATTTTGTTCACAAAGGTATATATTCGGTGGAGCCGATCTCAATACCACACTCGTTGTTTGTACTGACAGAGTCCCCTTTCATTCTACAGGACACAACATCTAATAGAACCACCCTGAAAATTTTCTGTGTTTATATGGCAATGTTATGAATCTAAGGATCAATAATTCACCATACTTTTACTAAACGGTTGCATAATGAATCTGGGTTCTGAAGCAATGCAGTTTGACTGAATTATCAGACATTGCCGATTGACGTTACGTTATTTGAAATGGGTGAGATGGGCATTGTTCATGACTTTATTGTGTTCACCTGTCATCACGGGGATAACAACCGGTAGGTTAGTTCGAAAGCACTCAGTAGACTAACCTACACCAGGTCCGTGTTCCAAATTGAGTTGATTTGATTTTAATTTCGTCTATCAAAAACGAGAATTCTGATTGGTCGAAAATATTATTCATAACTCAATCAACACAATTTTGAGCTCTCTGCTTGCGCATGAAATAGTGCCATAAAATGTATCAGAATTTGTAAAATAGTTTCCTTTTTTGCTCGATGTCATTAAATTATAAGAAATGGAGAGTTTTTTTGTTTGTTTGTTTGTTTGTTTGTTTGTTTGTTTGTTTGTTTGTTATGTTTTCATGGAGGTATGAAACGTTAACCCTAATCACGCGTATTCATACAGTGTGACTTTTTTTTTTGTTTGTTTGTTTCATACCTCCATGAAAACAAAAATATTCTCTTCATCTCTTAAAAATAAATAGCATCGAGCGAAAAACGCAAGAAGCTTTACAAATTGTGATAATTTTTAGAGTTGAGCTATTTTGTGCGGAAGCATTCAAAAGGCTAAGTGCTCCAAGGTTTGGTTCATGGAGGTATGAATAATTGTTTTCGACCAATAAGAACGCCCGTTTTAACGCATCTTTCTTTCTGTATAAAATTCTTACTCTTCTACCGTTTCCTGTTTACTTGTTGACTTAAGGAACGGTTACAATTTCTCGCTTTCCTAAGGTCTCTTTATCTATTATTTCAAAACATATCCCCTCAAAACAACAGTACATTCTCAAAATGGCGTGATGCGAGGCTTCTATATTATTCGTAGAACGCGCAAAGACTCCTCTTTAATACGGAAACAACTACCAATAACCCGCTTAGCGTAGATGCGGCCACGGTCTCGATAACGTGCAGTATTTCAATTATATAATGAGTACTTTACCTTCGATTTTTAGAACGCAGTATACCACGGAAGCAGTTCCTTGGATGTTTATCATTATTTTGAATTTTACCAAACGACAAAATGTTCTAAAGGTTACACACGGCAATTCAAATCGCTGGGAAACTATTCACCTGCAGCAATAAATTTGAGCCATTGGCTATTCAGCCAATTTAATAGGCAAACTACTTATCACATTACCATCCGTGATAGACAAATGACGCGTGTGGCAATGACATTTTTGGCGGAACTTGGGATCGTGCCCGGAACTATAAAATAGAAGACATCCTGTATTACCGTTTAGGTCAAACCAGGCTAGGCGAGACGTTACGCTTAAATAAGATCATCTATATGGAAAATGTCATTTTCTACACAAAATAGGCATATCACTTTACTATGCCAAAAGGGACGTCCATCATCGGTACTTTCAGTGCTTTGATTTCTATCTAGAGGTTTTGTGATAATTAATAGGTAATTTAATTAAGTTGTAAAATCGAAAAGCTAAACATTGATTATTTACGAGGGGCCAGTATGTAAAAACTATGTAAAAAATAAGACAAATTGTAAGGTATTTCATAATAATCGTAGGCTACGATACCGTACGGTGTCATGAATATCACAACGATAATCCTAGGCTTCGATTACGTGCGGTTTAGGAATATTACACAGATTATTGTAGGCTACGATATCGTTACTTCATCAAGGATGAAATGTAACGTGTTTATATAAACAAACTTTCAAAATAAGTTGTCAAATCTATGAGCCTCTATCAGTCACCTTTGACCTACATTATGTTCACAGGACATTTGGTGTTCACCGAGTTGCATCTCATCGACGTCCATGACAAATATAAACCAGAATTAATTTAATGGCATCACTTTTTTATTAGTTAAAGCGATTTAAGGGATATAATTGTGTTCACATTACGAGATGACCCCAAACGTATACTGAAATGTGATAACGGCACATTGACTCCAACAGGAAGTCCCGCTTCGATTCTAAACAGCGCCAAAATTAAGGTCAGTAGCATGTAACAAAAAAGTAGAATCTTTGGTTTGTGACCTAAACGTCGTAACTACAGCTTGAATAGGCTGTAGTTACGACGTTTAAGTCGCCAAACAACAAAAATGTTTCATATAAATGACAGCCAATGTCGGAGTTTAATCTCAATTCTGGGATGAATGAATAATTTGAATGGTCGATACAATCCTTGATAGATCAATTAAGAATACGTCAGGATAATTCCAATGTATGGCGTAAGTGATAGAAAATCTTAAAGATAAAAATGCTCTAGAAATATGTGTGTTTAATCGACGAATTACGCAATAATTTGTTGTGACCTTCTATATAAGGAAGCAAACTTGGTTTGACAATCTATTTTTTACGAGTCACCATATCACACCTACGCCGGCAGGTAAAACTCATGAAGTGTGAAAATTACGAGCACATATCTGTCAAAGGAGAAAAAATGATTGTTTCATGTATATTTATTTCATAAGTGACAGAAGTCCTAAAAGAGAATCGCTGAGCTGGTCTATCTCATTTTGTATCGCGCAATGCTCTCAAACCGGGGATGTGCATCTGGTGGCTGGGATCGAACGTTGTTGTTGTACTGTTGTGAGGCCATAGGTAGGTGCACCAGCTTGCGCGCCATAACTGATATGTTAAAGGTGACGTTAAACCTGATATAATCAATCAATCAGATAATCGGTAGAAAGGGCAAGTATTTGGTAGCGATTAAATGTTTCTACGGGTTGATATTCCTTTTGTAAAAAATCATTAAACAGTTGAAAATTATAGATATTCTGTATTCCCAGGCGGCGGCACATTCTTTCCGACATTAGTCTCTCACCAATTGGTGGATAATCGTAAAACTAAGCTGGATGCTAGGAAAGGATGTAGTGTTAGTACTGGTGTGAGAAATACCAGATTTCCATTGCTAGGTGCTCCAGTCGCTGCGATATGACTGAAATACCATTCAGTCAATCAACATATTCTGTTTTTGAGTATTGGTATTGTCGTTTTACCCTTTCCCGCTTATCGAAATGTTAGACTAGTTCAATTTGGAATACGTTGGAGATGATAATGAAAATTGAGTGATATTTGCAATGAAACTATTTTGTGTGGTAGAAAATATTGTGAGAAAAGAAAAAAAAATGTTTCTTGCAGGCAATTTCTTCTTTTATTATATTATTTTTCTTCGGTGTGAAACCAGATGGACG
Organism: Fragum fragum; assembly: GCA_946902895.1. Lineage (NCBI taxonomy): Eukaryota > Metazoa > Mollusca > Bivalvia > Cardiida > Cardiidae > Fragum > Fragum fragum. The sequence continues at coordinate 657,089 of OX336383.1, forward strand.
TAAACCAGCGACTGTAAAAGAGGGTTAACACTCCCCCTCGCTATAACTCTGAGAGTTTAAAATCAAAAGAGTTTGGTTGTCTTTAAGCAGTTGGAAATGTGTAGTGTTGGACAACAAACTCTTGATCGCCATGTCTATGTTAGTTTTAAAGAGTCGGGCTGTATATCCGTAGTTGGTAGTTCGAACCCAGGTTTGGGCAATATTGTTAGAAACTTTTGACAAAAAGCATAGCTACATGCGTTATTGTCTGTTACCAATGCGTGGATAATTAGAAGCGAAGAGCAGCTGAAGGCTCGAGTTGATTTTTCTATTTTGTTGTTGTTGTTGTTGTTGTTGTTTATTTTCTTTTGTTGTGTGTGTATTTTTCTGTGAATAGCACAAGGCAGCCATTATTAGGTTCACCGTACAACAGATCTGAAGTACTGTATAAAATGACATTCAATTCCAATATCTAAAACTTGATTGGTCGAGCCAGGTTTTATCTCAATTGACAAATCGCTGGCCCCGCCCACTGCCTCCTTTTTCCCCGCCCGACGGGGGGATAATTGGCAAATGTATGGCAAGTAGCATGTTACAAATAAGTAGAATAATTGATTGGCGACCTAAACGTTGTATACAAGCCTAGGTCGCCAAACAAACAAAATGGTTCACCAATATGGCGGCCATTGTCAGAGTTTAAACTGAACTTCCAGTCTAAATGAATGGTTCCATTGGTCGACTGATTATTCGATTGATAGCCGCGATTGGTCAACGTTTCGTATGCAAAGCTTTCATTGGTTTGGAATTTTAACAAATGGATACATACACAGTGAAAAGATGGGCAACGTTAGAGATATTAGCAATACAATCCAAGATTGTTCAACCCACTACTAGACGAGTAACCTTTAGACTGTTCCATATTGAAAGAAGTTGGCACACGTCATTTCAAATTGCGCTTAGATTTAGAAATAATTGCCAAATATGATAAAAAAAATGTGAGAAAAGGAGAAATTTCTTGTAACAGGCAACTCTTCTTTTACCAACGAAGTGTCCCATGATTGTATTTCTCCAAGGCATAAAAAGGCGTAAGGTAATGGGTTAAAAATTTACTAATGGAAGGTACATGTAATAGATATATAACCATGATATAACAAATTCCCACTGAACACAGTTTTACACTGGTCCAAATCAAAAAGAGATGCGGACAAAAATTTTAAATTTATGAAAATTTAGATTGTTTCAACTTTCTGGATAGAAAACATTGTGGAAAATTACTTGTTACGAACAATTTCCGAATTGTCCACAATGTTTTCTAAAGTGTTTATATTGGGCGTGTCAAAAAGGCATCATTGTGTGGGAATGGATTAACAAGAAATCAAACAGCTTCAAATACGTATACAGTCGATCTTTCTGTGAGATACCACTTCTTTTAAAATACTTCCGTTTAGCGACCACAATCGAAAGCCTCTTTTCTAAATTCCACACAAAAAGATGTCGTATTTTTTAAAACTGTTCCAGCCTTAATCTAATGTTGTTGGAATCATTAGAACCGTCGCACTGAGACGATTTTAATGAAAAGTAGGTTTTGGATAGAATTCCGTAAAAATCTATGCATGCAATCGAATCGATCCTGCATATTTTTCACAGTAAACGTGTTATAGGCGACCATTCTCTCAGACGACCTCTTTTTGTTCGTCCCCTGAGTGGTCGCTTAACCCATTCCAACACAACAAACTTTTAGACTGGTCCAAATTGAAAGAAGTTGCAGACGATAATTGTAGGTCTATCAAATTATAATTTTTTTCGACTGTAGAAAACATTGTTTAAAATAAAGAAATTGCTTGGTACAATCCTTTCAATTTGGACCAGTCTAAAATTTTGCCGTCTGGTAACGGGGTAAGCGAGCATAATGGACACCACTTATCAAAAGCAAAAGCTGTTAAGAAGTGAAGCATTTTGCTAAAAAAAAGTAAAACCATACCTAGATCCAAAGTTATTGATACCCATTAGAATCGTCTAAGCGGCGAATCCGTCAGCAATTTCAATACTTTTAGTTACACGAGATCGTGTTTATTTCACTGGGAAACTATACCTGCCTATAAGAAGACGCGGTTGTTAAGTAAACTGTGGATGAAAGAAAAAAATAGTCAGGAACAAAGTAGCAAGTAGTCTGTCAGGTCGCATGGCTGTAACAGGATAAAATAAAATTCAAAAACACAGAGCCCTTTGCAATTATTTTAAAAGTATCAGAATATTAAGCACATCAAAGATAAAAACAAAAATCTAAACAAGAAAAGCAACAACAACAAAAAGGACTAAATTGAGCTATTACAATCTGATAATATAAATCTTGGTGATTTAGGATATAGTTTCTAAATCATGCTACATTTTTAGTTCTAGCGTAAAGCACATTTGTTCTATTTTGGTTTTCATAATCTTCTCTCGATGTGTATTGTACAATAATACAACGTTCGAAAGACTTGCAGTAAGTTTGATCGGCAAATCTATCCAGAGAGCAGAAATGTGAAGGATTTTACGTTTAAGCGAAAATTGGAATACATTTTCCGATATTAACTTTATCGAAGAGATCGTTTTGCGTGTATGTGTGTTGCATATAAAAACAATTCTTTTGCGATATGAAAAATATGTCCACTATGCAAATGAATGTTAAAAAATACACAATCGCTATGGAGTTTTCACCAAAGTGAAGATTTATCGATTTGTTTTCCTTACTCCTAGGTAAAGGATATCCCAAGTGTTTGGTAGCCAACAAAGACGTGGAATATATGGTAAATTGTCCTGTCAAAAAAGGCTTGGTGTCAGAAAGACCCGTTCAAAAATTGGGATAGCAGCTGAAAGCTAGGAAAGGATGTAGTAGTAGTACTAGTGTGAGAAATACCAGGAATCCATGGTTATGTGTTCCAGTTGAAGCGATATGACTGAAATACTGTTAAAATGTGGCATTAAACTCAATTAATCAAACCAAAAGGCGCACTAATCAATCTTAATATTTGACCTTATTTTGACAACGACAATTTCTATTTAAGATTGGTTGTTATAGGGATGAGTGTATTTTTCACTGCGTTTATTGGAGTATAAAGTGCAATTGCCTTAGCACATGGCAAATAACGCCCGTAGGGCGTTATGTTTAAGCCATGTGCTAAGGCAATTGCACTTTATACTCCAATAAACGCAGTGAAAAATACACTCATCCCATATAATTGCAATACGTCTATTTTCAAATCCGAAACGGATAGAGAGATGAAAATAAAAACAAATAAACGAACTGTGGGCGGGGCTACTTTTTCTTTGACAGGCGTATGGATACATTGACACAGTTTATCGCTCGAGTCGTTGTAATGGCGGACATTTTATTTCGTCGCTTGGGTTTTTTGAAATGGAAATTCGAACATTCGTTGGATTTATTTGGACTTATTATGAGCAAATACTAACTTTAAACTCTGTAAATTATGATATCTGGGTCGATAATAGTTAGAATTATGAATAGATGCTTTGTAATAGACAAGAAATATAAACCTACCACATGGACACGATGCATGCTGAGATGTGGCGAAGCCAATTCGACATCTCGGATTTACGGCTAATAAAGGTGAGTTTTTCGAAATCTTCATGTTTAAAACGAACATTATAATTGTTATAAGGACACTATTTGTTCATCTATTTATTGAAAATCCATGGAAGTATAAAGAAATTCGAGGAAATCGAAATTTAAAGGGTGATGACTATAAAAAGTAACAAAACAAGTTGGGTATTTCTTGGAAGGGAATTCCTAATATCGGAAATCCCTGACCTTGTTTTGTTTTTATTTTTGTCAAAAATAGTTCTGTCTTTTATCGAGGTATAATGTGCAATTGATTTGATCACGTGATACGATTTGGGCCAATGAAAATACTCTATTTTGAAGTATTGCAATTATACAGAATCAAACACCATTCACCAATCATTTAGAGAATGAAAGTAAATTCGTTTATTCACTAGCTGTGTTTAAAGGTGTTGACATAATGAACTAAGCGTAATAAACATATAGTATGATTGCTTCTAAAAAGCAAGTTCTCCGTTTCCTAAAACGATTTTATGTCATTACAGCAGTGTTTTGGGAAAATAAGTTTCATTAACAAAATATATCTTTTGTACAGTTTATATCATTTTGGCTGGGAAAGAACTATTAAAGTAACCGAAGAGCATGAAACGTACACACTTCTTAACAAGTATTTCTTCTTTAACAGTGACGTGAAATATAACCATATATTCACTTGTTATACTTGTATATATGGTGGCCTTTTTAGACCGGGCCTTCCTGGTCAGTTTTGAAAATGGACCCTTTTGAGCTGGGCCTTTTTAGACCATGCCTTTTTGACACTGGGCCTTTTTGTACACTGGGTCTTTTGTACACTGGCCCTTTTTGTACACTGGGCTTTTTTGTACACTGGGCCGTTTTCGAGTCTAATTCAATATGCCTAACGACAAAAATATTTTGTGGATGGAACAGTGCTAGGTCATCTTTTACCACCTACATTAATACATAGGGAATATTAAGTTAGCGATTCAACATCTTGTATTTGCTTCGAGCTACAGAGAAAAGAAAATATATTTCACGAGACCGAAGGTTGGGTCAATATCAAGTTTTCCTCCGCAGCAAGAAGTAAATACAAGATGGTGTATCACAATCGTAACGTAATATTCCATTTATGTACCTATTTCTTTTATTATATGAATTCTATGAAATGATAGAAATATCTGAATTTCTACAAATATTCCCTTTCTCCTTTAACATTCTGATTACGTTTATTTGCATTATGACGTCATCTATGGAATGAAAATTACGTCATCCTAACTACGTTATATGGAACCTTATTTGACTTAGATACTGGTTGGATTTTTATCTGATGCATCCGATTTTATCTGTGTGGATTGTATACATTTTACTCGAAATATGTGTAGGTATATGATAAAGCTACATCGTTCCTTCCTGGTTTAGGAAATTTCCTTGTTTACAGCATATCGATTGGAAAATAGTCTAGAAGACGTAGAAATGTAAACACAAACTCCTTGTATATTATGTTACAGTAGATTTACATCAGCCTTTTGTACGCACTTTAATCTATATTTACCTTTTATAGATCAATAGATCAATAATCGATATAATAATTGATACAATCGATCAATACTAACATCAATAACTCGATAAGATATATCTAACATGGACATCTTTACGAGCAGTATTAAGATTGGTTCGTTGTTTATTTGCAGTTGTTCTTTATAATGAATTTTGTACTTTGACTTCTTAATGGAGATACGCTGTATTTCATTTGTTTGTTTGAATGGGGTTTTACGCCACTTTCAACAATCTTTCAGTTATATCGCGGCGGCTGGAGCATCTAACAATGGAATCCCGGTATTTCTCACACCAGTACTACCATTACATCCCTTTCTAGCCTCCAGCTGCTATCCCACATAGGTCTACGATTATCGACCCATTGGTGAGAGACAAATAGTCGGAATGGATGAGTGCCGCTGTCGGGGATCGAACCCGGGACCTCTAGATTGACAGTCCGACATACTATAAAGTTAAACACGTCGATGGAGTAGAGAAAAAAACTTCCCCACACAATAACGCTTTTTAAAGTCACAAGAAAAGAGCCTTGGAAATCACTGTGAGAAACAAGAAATTTCTTCATTGTCAATTCTTATTTTCCATCCAATCATACATGGTCAACGAGGTCAGTATGCAGTCCCAGCGATGGGTCAATAGATTTAATGCTAGCGCAGCTTGCAGGGGGAGAGACGTTAAACCGTGGCCTCGTGTGATGGTGCTATCTGTCGTGCACGTTGAGGGCGTCACTCATATGGGCATGTGCTACTGTAGCAACGATAAATGAACGGAAATACACACGAAATGAGGCACATTCAGGAATTACGTTAAAAGTATTCACTTTCTAGAAAGTACGTAAGCGGGTTCTTAAGTGACATCAAGTTTGTTCCAAAAGGATCACTTTAACAAGATACTATTTCAATAAGCTATAATTCTGACCGAATATTTCGAAACTATCCTATCATTGATACTATTTCAGACTTCTATCTAGACAAGAGGATCGTGTATGGGGTTTGTATATGTGGTTCCTGTGTGTGGACTGTTCATGTTGATCGTGTGTGTGAATTGTATGTGGTTCGTGCGTATTAATATTTATGTGGATCGTGTAATTGGATCGTTTGTGTTGACCCCCGTATGTTGATCGTGTATGTGGGTCGTGTATGTAGAACTTGTAAGTGGATAGTGTAGGTGGGTCGTGAATGTGGATCGTATGTGTGGATCGTGTATATAGATAGTGCATACTACGTCCGTGCTGTTGCAAGTGACTTCAATAGTAATTGACGGATCGAAACTGCCAATCATTAAACGGTTTGACCAATCAGATTGTCTATTTATACCAAAAGTGAACTTTGAACTCCAAACATTTTCCTTTATATGTCAAAGACATTTTTGAAAGCGACTTAAACATCGAAACAACAGCTTCTTCAAGCTGTATGCACAACGTTATAGTCGCCAACCAACCATTTTACTATTCTGTTAATTGCAACTGACCATAATTTTTGTACAATAACGTCGTTCAATATCTAAGCTAAACTTTCTGTCGGAGGTCAATCAGCTTGACCAACGATCCGTTAGTTGTCTTATTTTTACACTATTGTTAAAATAAATAAAAGATTAAGATACAGAATAGTTGGTTAGCGACCCAAACGTCGTATCTATAGCTTGAACAAGTTGTAGCTACGAAGTTAAAATTTGCAAGCAAACAATAATTATTCATATGAATGAGGACCGATGTCGAAAAACAAAGTTTACTTCCGGTATAAATAAGTGATTTGATTGGTCTATCGAGTTTTGATTGACACCTCGATCTGTCTTTGATGTATACGATTTTTATACTTGAGAAAACATTGCGATGAAAGACGAAATTGCTTTAAACAAGCAATTTCTTCTTTTCCCACAATATTTTTAACTACGTAGGTTGGTCATTTTTTAAATTGCACTCAATTTTAATTGTCGTATGCAACTTCTTTCAAAATGAACGAGATCAAAATTTTGTATAAACAGGAAAGGGTTAAATCCAAAATTTATAAGTTTTTTACCTTATTACGAAAAGATGAATGTTAAAATATCATGTGTAATCGCCTCAGCGTAACCTGAAAAAAAAGATATAAGAAAATGTTCAATTTCAAAGGGCGTTTAAGATATCAAAACTCATTATTTTTGTTAACACTTTTTGCGGTCCGTCACGTGAAAAGAAGTCTCCTGGTTGGTGCGAAAAGAATCGAACCGTTATTGACCTGTGCTGAATCTAATCTCTTTCTCTAGTATTTCTTAAAGGGTAAATCAAGTTCGTCCCTCTTCGTCTGACGAGTTATATAATTATATCGTAGGTGCACAAGCAAAATTTTGTAACTGCAGACTTATTAAGTAGTCCATAGTCATGGTTAGTGTCCCTAGTTGAGGATGGTCCGTAATGTTGTTGTCGGTGTCCGTGGTCATGGTGGGTGTCCGTAATCATGATTTGAGTCCGTAGACATGGTTGGTGACCGGGTCATGATATGTCATGGTTTGCGCACGTGGTCGTGGTTGTTGTCCTAGGTTGTAATTGGTGTCCGTGGTCAAGACTGGTATTCGTAGTCATGGTAGGTATCCCAGTCATGTTTAATGTGTGTAATCATGGTTGGTGTGCGTTGTTATGAAAAGTTTATGTAGACATGTTTGATGAGCGTGGTTGTGCTTAGTGTCCGTAGTTTTGTCCGTGGTCATGAAAAGTGTATGTAGTCATGACTGGTGAATGTGGCTGTGGTTGGTGTGCTTGGCTTGTTTGGTATATCTGGTTATGGTTGTTGTCCGTGGTTATGGTTGGTGCCCGGTGTCGTTGTTAGGGTGTGGTCATGGTAGGTGTCTGTTGTTTAGGTTAGTGTCGGTGATCATTATTGATATCTGTGGTCATGATTGGTGTCAGTAGTTCTGTTTTGTTTCCGTGGTAATTGTTGGTGTCGCTGATCATAGCTAGAGTGCGTTGTTGTGGTTGTTGTCCGTGATCGTGGTTTGTGATCGTGGTTGTGGTTAGTGTTCGTAGTCTTCGTGGTCATAAAAAGTGTCTTTAGTCATATTTTGTATGTGTGGTTGTGGTTGGTGATTTTAGTTATGGTTAGTGTACGTGTTCATTGCTTTTGGCCGTTGTTGTGGTTGGTGTCCGATTTCATGGTAAGTTTCTGTGGTCATGGTTGGTGTCCGTTGTTCAGGTTGGTGACCGCGGTCAAAATTGATGTCCGTGGTCATGATTGTTGTCAGATGTTCTATTTGGTGTCCGTGGTCAGGGTTAGTGTCAGTAGTTGTGCTGTCTAAGGTCATGTATGATGTGCATGGTTGTGGTTGGTGTGCATGGCCGTGATTGGTGTCCGTTATCATGGTTTGTGTCCGTTGTTTTTGGCGGTGTCCGCTGTCATGGTATGTTGCTGTGGTCATGGCTGGTGTCCGTAGTCATGGATGGTATCCGTCGGTCAGGTTGGTGTCCGTGGTCATTGTTAATGTCCGTGGTCATTGTTTGCGCATTAGGTCTGGTGGGTGTCCGTAGTTATTAATGGTGTCCCTGGTTGGGTTGTTGATGATACTAGTGGTTGATGTCTGTGATCATTGTTGTTGTCCGTGGTCATTGTTTGTGTCCGTGATCGTAGTTGGTGTCTATGTTCATGGTTATTGACCTTTGTCATAGTTGGTGTACGTGATCATGCATGGTGTCTGTGATAATTGTTGGAGTCTGTGGTCATTGTTGGTGTCCGTTGTCATTGTTGGTGTCCGTTGTCATTGTTGACGTCCGTGATCGTTGTTGGTGTCTTTGGTCGTTGTTGTCGTCCTTGGTCATGGTTGGTTTCCGTGGTCATGGTTGGTTTCCGTGGTCATGGTTGGTTTCCGTGGTCATGGTTGGTTTCCGTGGTCATGGTTGGTTTCCGTGGTCATTGTTGTTGCCCGTGGTCATATTGTTGTCTGTGTTCATGGCTTTTGTCCGTCGCTTTGGGGTATAACTCCGGCTTCGCGGTCAAGATAACCCATGTTCTTTCACTGACCAACATATTCGGCGCAATTACTAGTCTTCTCTATATCTCTAGCTCTCTACAAAATAAAAAAGAAATAACAGAATCCCGAGGGATTGATCTTAGATGTAAGAGCTGTAATTCCAGCCAATGTAAAACAAACCATTATGATACTAATTAAAAGGAAATAAATTGATTTTCAAAGATTTAAGAAATAAGGTTGCCAACCAAAATCTAACTTTTTTGTTACATGTTATCGGGCATAAATTTTGCTGTATTACACCGTTGACATCGAAATGGAACTTCCTGTCGGAGCCAGTTGGCATAACCATCGAACCATCAATTTTCAGGTTGTGGCCAGCAGTCGACTTTCCACCAACAGCTCAAGGAAAGATGGGTGAACCTTTCAGTTTTGTGACCAAAGCTTCGCCTTCATGTTTTTGTTGCTTACATGTTACCAGTGCTTATTCTCAAAATATTAGATACACCCTGTGTACATGTAAAACTAATCGGTTATTTGAAAAAGATAATGCTATCAAGAATAAAAAAAGATAATCAATAAATCGAAATATCCCGAAAAAATATTTTCTAGACTTTGGGCATCATTTAACCCTTACAGTACACATATAGCCCCAAATGAACTGACTTAAAACGAATATTGACCTTAACTATTTTCGGAGTTATAGAAAAAACAACAACAAAATTCAACTTTGTGTATTTCCGTTTATTTATCGTCGCTACCGTAGCACATGCCCATATGAGCGACGCCCCCAGAAGACGGTTAGTTGTTACGGGGGATAGTGCAAGGATACAGGACGAAACTGCTGAGAGCTCCGCCTGGTTCTTTGACGTGCTCGACGGATAGCATCGTCACACGGGGCCTCGATTTAACCTCTCATCCGAAAGACAATTAGTTGAGTTAGTTGTTATGGTCAGCCCAGGGCTCGAACCAACTTTAAACTTTATGTTTTCAGATTGCTTTTAAGGATAAGGTTTAGGACATTGACCTTGATGTTGCATACATGAATCTCAAAAAATATACTGTAAAATTTAAGGTAAGCTACCTTAAAGTAATCATATATTAACATTGTAACTTAAATAGTTTCGGAGTTACGAAGGTACCATACCCTATACTAATTCTAGTAAGGTTCCACAAAATATAAAGAAGCTGGAGGTTCGGAAAGGATGTAGTGGTAGTACTGGTGTCAAAAGTAACCGGGAATCCGTGGTTAGGTGCTCAAGCCGCGACGATATGACTGAAATATTGTTAATAATATTGTAAACCCCATTTAATCAATCAATCAATCAATCAGACTTAACTGTCAGTCAGACTATTTAGAATATTCGCGCAGATCGTATAAAGACATTTCGTGTCAGAATCTATGTAGTGGATAGTAAAGACTCTGTAGAGCGGATAGTGAAGAATCCGATCATACTGCGTGGATACACAGGCTGATCTGAGCCTTTACTTTGAGTACATATGTAATGGGCGGATCGATGACCATGCCAACTGACCTCCAACAGGGACTTCTACCTCGATATAAAGCGGCTTTAGTTTGGAAACATATGGCAAGAAATGTGTAACAAAAAAGTAAAAGGCCGCGAACGCAACGCAGTGGTAGCGCGTAGGAATCTTAGTCATTGGGTCCCGGCTTTCCGACATTTGCTTCCCAACAATGGATGGATAATCGTGAACCTAAATGGGGTGAGCAGCTTTAGGAAAGGATATAGTGGTAGTAGTTGAGTGAGAAATACAAGGAATCCATGGTTAGGTGCTCCAGCCTCAGCGATATAATTGAAAAACTTTTACAAGTGGCGTAAAACCTAATTCAAACAAACAAGCAAAAAAGTAAAATCGTTAGTTGGTGACCTAGCTGTAGTTACAACGCCAAACCAACAAAAAACGCTTCACATAAGTATCAGCCAGTGTCCCAAGTTCACTTCCGGTTTGAATAAAGGGTTTGATTGGTCGAGTGATTCTTTGGTGACAGCTGGGATTGATGGAACTTTCTGACATAAACTCTTGTGATCTACGGTAATCAAGGTACAGCCCAATACCGGTTACCCTAAAATGGAACAAGCTTGAAGAATATTTAACCATTCCCACATTATGACACTTTTTGACGCCCTCAAGAATCAAAGTACTGAAAAGTACTGCAAGCTAGCAAAGTATTGTGCAGAAATCTTCTTTGTCAAAAATTATCATGATACCGAAATGAAGTTAAATTAACAAAGGAGTTAACCCATTCTCACACAATCCCTTCTTTTTACGCCCAAAAGAAAAGAGTTGTGAAAAGCAATGTGGAAAATGAAGGAATTGCTTGTAACAAGCAATTTCTTCATTTTCCACATTGTTTTCTACCCAAAGAGATAAATAATTTAGAATTTTAAACAATTTGAAATTGTCGTCTGCAATTTCTTTGAAGACTATGATAAGAGTATTTTTGAACACGATGTGATGAAGTGAGCTAATATACCCAAGAACTACTTTTTATGGTGTAGGTATTTTACGAATTTAGTGTTTAAGCCTCCAGTGGCAGTTTGCACTCGTTGAACTTTGAGACGACCTCAACATTTTGTCTGTTAACTTAAGCTATCAAAGCTGTCGCTTTGCTAGCTAAAAATCAATTTAGTAAACATTCTGGAAAATGAGGAAATTGCCCAGAACAAGCAATTTCTCCATTTTCTAAAATGTTTTCCATTAAGAGAATTGAAAAAAAAAAAACTCAAATTTGTGGACTTTAAATTTTCGACTGCAACTTCCATTAGTGTGGGCTGGTCTAAAATTTTGTCATCTGGTAATGGGTTAAATTGGTGTAAAGAAACAAAAAAAGAAAATCATTTATTTTAATTTGGTATCAAAATTATTTTTTTTTTTTTTTTTTTTTTTGCCATAATGGTGGCGTTTTGCTCCACTTGAGAAATCTACCACATTAAAGATGAAAATCATTGTTACATTGTCAGTGATAGCAATTTTAACAAAATAATGACGAAATTGTCATGATTTTAAAACCACAAGAATTATACCAACTGTTTTAACATGCAAATGGCGTCGGCTGTTTCCAAAATATGTGTGAAGTTTGAGGTCACAAGGTTCAACAACAAGGTAACAGCAATTCTCAGTACGTTTTGTATATTTTCTCTTTCCTCCTTCAAAGAAACCAACTCGCCTATTCATTTGCAAATAATTTATCTTTAGTTTCGTCTATCAGATTCAAGCGTTTTGATTGATGGCTGTTTCTTTATATACTTCTTATAACAAAACCTTTAGCACGCATCTATTTTTCTGCGCGCGCACGAATCTTTGCTTAGATTTGCTTGATGGAAATGAATTATAAGAATTGAAGAAACATTTTTTGTTGTTGTATTACTATCATTGTGGATCGAAAGTGGAATTAATTTGAAAAAAAATCAGTAAGGTAAAAATATTGTGGAAATAGAAGAAATTAATTGTGACAAGAAATTTCTTCTTTTCCTACAATGTTTTCTCAATTATAAAATCACAGGGACGTAAAAATCAGGGATTGAACAGGAAATTGATAGATAATTTGGACATACTAGAGGCAAGGATAAAGGGAAGTCTACAAACGGAAATTGACCAATCGCTGCCCCCCGCCAACTTTAGCGTTAGCCCCCATCGATTAATTCCAACAGGAAGTTCCGCTTTCATTTTAAAAGGCGTTATTTCGAAAAATATTTGGCCAGTAGTTTGTAAAAAAAAAAGGTAGCCTAGTTGGTTGGCGACCTAATCGTCGTAACTATAGCTTGAATAAGATGTAGTTACGACGTTTAAGTCGCCAATCAACCAAAAAATGGCGGCCAATTTGGAGATCAAAACACATTTTTGGTCTTAATGATTGATTTCATTGGTCGACCTGGCATTTGAATGACAACCGCGATTGGCCAATTATGCTGTATAGGTCACCATGAACTTTAGTGAACAGAACGGAAGAAGAGAAAAATGTTTTTATAACAATTGACAATGTGAAGGACAGGTAAGCTCCGTAATTGACCAAACGTGGCTGCCATTTAAATATCCAGTCGACCAATGAACTATACCAAATATATGCGTGCTCAAAAATTTGTTCAATGTAGTATGAAAAAAGCAAAAAAAGTTAGCCAATCAAAACGATTTGACCTTTATGGATGAAAGTAAAATTAGATTATTATCCGACAGGATCAAATGAATAACACACCTTCAATCTTTAGTATAACCTCGTAAGTCGAGCAGAATGTCGTACATACAGCTTTATTTAAGCTGTATTTACGACATTTTACTCGCTCAACGACGATAAAAGTGATTGTTGTTTATGAAAGGTTGGTCGTAATATTAGTAAATAATTACTGTGCGTGACTGAAATAAACTGTAAACTCATCCTAATCATTAATATTCATTTCGAATATTTAAATAAATCATCTTTAAAAAAAGCTGATCCCATGAACCGGCTTTGTTTATCAAAATCATAAAAGATATGAATGCTCTACAGTAATTCAAGGTAGTCTGATATAATTGGCCAATCGCTGGCCCCGCCCACTTTCTACTTTTGCCCCTCCCATTAACTCCGACAGCAAGTTCTGCTTCGATTTTTAACAGCGTTGTTTTTCAAAATTCATGGCCATTAACATGGTAAAAATATTAGTAGAATGGTTGGTTGACGACCTAAACGTCGTAGCTACAGATTGAATAAGCTTTAGTTGTGACGCTTAAGACTCCAAGCCGACAAAAAGGTTTACAAAAATGGTGGCCAATTTCTGAGATCAAAACTCATTTCTGGTCTCAATGAATGATTTCATTGGTCGACTGGTTATTTGATAGACAGCCGCGATTGGTCAATTGACCACTTGTTGCAATCGTTATACCAGAAGAATGTTCAGAGCAAACAAATGAGGTACTATGCTAAATATATCATGATAACTTTCCATACACTTTTTGGTGGAAACTGATTTTTTTCCCCTGTAAAATGTTACATTATGGGTAAAATCTACTTAAATCGTGTACAAATTTTCGTACAAGTTAAAAAAAATCCCACTCAATATATTAAAGCGGCTATTGCACAGATAAGGAAAGAAAAAAATGTTCTCAATTTTCAAATCTCTAACTGCATTGCTTTCAGACGTTTGAAAGAATGGGATTAAGCTGATTTTGTGGTAAAAGTTAATGTTCACAACATTAAGAAAAAAATATTTCACGGTACGATATGTCGTATATGTCAACGAAGTAAAACCCGAATGATACCGTAATTCATCGGGTAAACAAGCTCTCTGTCAATTTGAACGAAAAATGCCTTATTTATGGTAACCATAGTTACCATGACATATCAATTACGTCATTGGCTTACGCTAGCAAGTCAGTCGTTATCGGCATTACCCGAAGGCTAACGATCTCACCCATTGGACTACGATGCTTCAAAGTAGGGCATAGGGAATATACATGTGCTTCAATAAATTGAATTTATAGTGAATTTTAAAGATTAACCACGAAGAAAGAATATTTATTTTGAACATGGTATTTAATAACTATCTGAAAAGCAGATAATTTTGCTATTATATGTTTCATGAAATCTGTTCAAGAGTGGCTATTACATGATGAAAAGCCAGTAAAATACGTCCTTAAAAAACTACATTTTCAAACTAACGAATTTTATTTTGATTTAAGAGCGTAAGATAGTTGTGCATCTATCCGTCAAAAAGGTATATTAGAAAATTTAATAGTGGTCATTTAAGTACTAGTAATAAAATACCTAATGCTAGGGTAAACATAAATATATTGTTGTCAATTCATTTTAAGTGATAGATCAAAGCCATAATTTTCTTCCCTGGGAAGGAAAGAACTGTTTAACCCATCCCGCGTGCATTTGTGTCACATTCGATTAAATGGCGTATGATTTTGGCAATCATAGTGTTGTAAATACAGATTATTTTAAGCTGAATTTACGAAAGCTTGTTCGCTGTCGAATGATAAGCTGTATTCTAGGGGACATTTGCAAATAAAGAACATCATGTTTCAAATTAAAGGGTTGGTTTTCGATATACTTTCAAAGTTTTTGCTCGGAACAAACATGGTCGTTGTAACGAGAGTCGACTCTTAAATTGAGACAGTTACATGTTTTGATGTCATAAACAAAATACAGTGTATTCATAAAATCTTGTGGAAAGGAAACATTACATGCTTCTTGATTTCTACTCATTTTCTGTTTAAAATCTATTTTTCAACAGTTTGCGAAAATGATGACAGGAAAGTCGCCTTTTGTGACCAAAGAAGACTTAAAACGATATTTGGTAAACAAATAATCCTAAAAAGAAAAGAAAAGCATACATGTAACAAAAATCGGTGTAAAGTTATTTCCTTGAAGAAAGGCAGTTCTCTGGGAATGGCTGAGAAGACGGTGAGCGAACAAATGATCCTCTTAAAGTTAACAGGTATATGTTGCATGGTGAATAGGGGAAGTCATGTAAGCAGCCAAGTAAGCTCAGTTGGTGGAGTTCTCGCCCTAAAAGTGAGAGGTCCCGAGTTCGAGTCAAGGACAAATTTACTAATCGTTGGCCCCAACCACTCACTCCTTTTGCCAACCAAATCCACACCGACAAGATGTCCCGCTTCGATTTTTAACGGCGTCATTTTGCAAAATATAGCCAGTAGCATTTCACAAAAAGTAGAATCGTTGGTTGTGACCTTAACGTCGTATTTACAGCTTGATAAGCTGTAGTTACGACGTTTAAGTTACCAAACTTACAAAAAAGCTTATCAAAAATTGGCGGCCAATGTCGGAGCTCAAATCTTAGTTCTTGGCCGAATGAGTGCTTTTTTTTTTGTCGTATTCCTTGACTGATAGCCGCGATTGGTGAATTTCAAGTAAAGAAGAGATGAAGAGAATATTTTTTGTTTTCATGGAGGTATGAACCGAAAAACCTAATCACACTTATGTATGAATCCGCTTCGCGTATTCATACAGTGTGATTAGTTTTTTCGGTTCATACCTCCATGAAAATAAAAAGTATTCTCTTCATCTCTTATAATCTAATAGCATCGAGCGAAAAAAACAAAAGCTTCACAAATTTTGATACCTTTTTGTATGGGACTATTTTGTGCGCAAGCATACAGAATTGCTGCGTGCTCAAAGTTTTGTTCATGGAGTTATGAGTCATTTTTTCGACCAATCAGAACGCCTGTTTTTGAAAGACGAAAGACTAAATTATAATGGGATGAATTCGCAGGTTGAATTCACGCACATTCATGAGATGTCTTATGTAAGCGGTCTGGTTGGCCAAGTTGATAGAGTACAAGCCCTGAAAACGAGAGGTCCCGGGCTCAAGCCCCGGACTTGCTGCTTAGTTTTCTCTCCCGCTGAAATATAAATATCTCTACTTTCAAAAAGCCTCGAGCTTCAATAAAAATGTTCGTCCTCACGAGAAGTAGTAGATCCGACAGTTTGGTTGCTCAAGACGATTTGTCCTATTTAGCTTGTTACGCAATGTTACGCATCTGTTTTATGTCCATCTTCTAGCGATCAAGTGTGTATAATTGACGGAAATTCGGTAAGTGCGCGACTATTGGTAACTCCCACTTGTTAACTTAAAATCCTTATAAATGAAGGTATTGCCACAGAATAGTTAGACGAAAACAGAGAACACAAAGAATTACAGTAAGCTAGAATCAGGAATATCACTGTTTTTCCGGATCAACTGTCTTTCTTCTCGTAAAAAAAGCGACAAGCCTGTTTCTACTTCATAAAATTCATATATCCATTGCCTCGAAGAATGAGTAATTTAGTCCAATACACCATTTTATCCTGAAACGAGGAAATAAAAACATGACGGAAACAAGTGTTATGGCGTAACGTCATCAAATATTCCAAAATGTCAGGACGATTATTTGACACTTCAAAACTGAGATTACTAGGGGACTAGATATTTCCCTGAAATAGCGACTACATCGAGGCCTACATTGGGTGTCATTCTATCGATCCTGAAATTTTTACCAAAATCTGATTGTCAGTTTTTTTCTGCGGCGAATTCGCGGCTATTTGCTGCTAAAAGGGCTGAAATAGTCGTCTTATATCTTTCGTTCTTTTAATCGAAGAATAAATTAATTTTCATTCATTCCTTATAATCTATGAGGATTTGTTTTGTGTGAACAGCTGATTAGGTTCAAAACATAATAATTATGAAGCGCACGAGCAAATTCTTTTCAGCTGTTTTATTACAATCCTTCTATAACTAGTTCGCTAAAAAGTAATGGCTACCTCTAACAAATGCAACATAAGATACTTTTTATTAAATAGAATTGGTAAAGTCCAAGTTTCTTAAATAATTTCTTAATCCTTTGTGAACTGTTATCTCTGAAAAGTTAAAAAAAATGATACCGAAAGCTAGTTAGACTGCGATTCAGTGAGTTTGGTTCAACCTCACTTTCAGTAGTATTTCAGTAATACCACGGTTGGTAGGTGCATGCAATTAACCATGACTCTCAGTATTTTTTCACACTAGGGCATGTACATGTACGACTGCAACATTTGAACAGAGCCATTAGCCTCTCAGCCAGATTTATAGGCACATTACCTGATATGAACAGTGAGAGTAAAATGACATTTTTTAGCTCATCTGAGAACAAAGTCTACGAGGTGAGGTATTGTGATCCAGCGTCCATCTGTCTGACATCTGTTCGCCCATTCGTCCATAATTAAAAAAAGACCTTCTACTCCTAGATAACCCATCATATGAAACTTTAAAAGAAATATTTTCTATGGTGATTCTCTTTCAAACTACTTCATCGAATTGAAATCCACGAGGAACTGTGGCTGCCATAGAAACGGAGTGAAAAAAAAACGTAAAGAAAATCTTCTCTCCAAAAACGAAAGACATAGTGCTTTGATATTAGCATGTGACATGGCTAAATAGCCTTCTACCAAAATACTTATAATAGTATACTTACTTGAAAATTAGGATCACTCATTTTATATAGAAATAGAGAAATAAATCTTGAAGAATCTTCTCTTCCAAACCATAAAGCCTAGAGCTTTGAAATGACTTAAGGGCCCTCTACCAAAATACTAAAAAATCATTCCTCTTACATGAAAATTAGAAACAAATTGTACGATCCCTATTTTTACATAGAAATAAATAATGAACTCTTTAAAAAAAAAAACCGTATTCACCCAAATCGAAAAGCCTTGAGCGTTGGTGTTTGGCATGCCACAGTATCTAAATAAGACATTACCTAGGAGCCCGCTGCCAAAACACTCCAAATTATTGCTCTAATTTGAAAATTAGCCTAAAGGTATTCGGCGACCCTAACTTTGCATATTCATACAGTGTGTTTAGTTTTTTTTTTTTTGTTGTTGTTGTTGTTTTTGTTTTTGTTATTTTTGTTTCATTGCTGCATGAAAACAAAAATATTCTCTTTATCTCTTAAATACTTATGCTTTCTTTCTTAGTCTTTCAAAGTAACGAACAATCTTTTTCATTACAAAACCAGTTTTTTTTCGTTCTTTCCCGTTCTTTCATCTAACTCAAGAAATAAAGTTCGAAATATGAAATATGTACAAACCAAGGATTTCACACTTCTGTGATTTCATACTTGAAAAAAAAAAAACATTGTGGAAAATTATCCTTTTCCCACAATCTTTTCTACCACATAGGATAGCTTCTTCTTAAATTGCATTCAATTTTCATTGTCGTCTGCAACCTCTTTCAATTTAAACCAGTCTGAAGAGGAAAGGGTTAGGGACATTGAAATGATTTATTTACGTGACTTGTTGACGTACAACGTCGAGTAACGTTCTGTCTGTGCAAACCTAACAAAACGTCAAAACCAATGTCCAATTATCTTTTAATTAGTCGCCACCCGTAATCATTAAAGTAAGTCCAGTGAAAGATGTCGTCTGGTTTTATATATCTATGTATATCGATAATTATCTTTAAGTTGTCAAATGAATCCCAAACTAAACGATTGAATGATCGGTATATTAGTGTTTTGTATGACGTTTTGACGTAATGACGTAATGTAACGTCTAAAATGATGCAAGCAATCGATAACCAATTATCGTGTAATTAAAGGACAAGTTCTTTTATTTCTAATGGGCGGATCGATTTTAATTTCTTTTTTATCCACGATGCAAAGTATCTCGCTACGGAAAACGGGGCGTGGCTTCTTCCAAGTACCCCCCCTCCCCCAAACCAAATTGACCTTACCCTATCAGAAAACAATATGTTTACCACTACCTTCAATTTGGGCAAGTCCAGATCTTATCTATATTGCAATTTAGTTTGCACTAGTTCTCTTGTGAAGTAAGTCGCAGTCGATCGATTATCCCATGTCATGATGAATAAAATCTTTTTCAAAACTGTACCAAAATGAAAGGGCTGATAGCACTGAAAATACTAATTTTGGGTATATATATATATTGAAAATTTAATCTTAAAACAATTCTGACTTAAAAGGGACAAACAGTTGGTGTAGACTACGATCAGGCTGCACTTATGTGCAGTCTGATCTTTGTCTATCTATCCTGCCAAAACAGAAAGACTCAGGGTTCAGCATAACAAGAGTTAATGCTTTCAGTTTTGGCAAAACTTTACAACTGCCCAAATTGAAAGGTTTTGCAGCCAAATATTTAAAGTTGATTTAAATTGAAAAATTATTGTTCAGCAGGAGACAAAAATATTGCGGAAAAGAAGAAATTGCTTGTTACAAGCGCTGTCGATCGAAAATCCAACTGACCAATCAAATCATTTATTTATATCGGTTGGGAACAAAGACCTCTAGCATTCATGCAAAGCATATTTGTTGGTTTGGTGACTTGATTGTCGTAACTACAGCTTATTCTAGAATAAGTTGCAGCGTTTCGATCGTCAACCAACAATTTATTTTTTTATAACTAATGTCGTTTATTACCAAAGTCGAACTACCTCCCTCCAATGGGAAGAGAATCATAAACCTTAGTGTGATGAGTAGCTAGTGGCTCGGAAAGGATTTAGTGATAATACTGGTGTGAGAAATACCAAGAATCCATTGTTAGGTGCTCCAGCCGCCGCAATATGAATGAGATACTGCTAAAATAGGCGTTCAACCCTATTCAATCAAACAATAGATCCACAAGAACGTTTAAGTCTCATGAAACCGTTATCGCCTATCATTTCCTTTGTTAATTTTATCTCTTAGCACTCACTCTGACTTGTACATTTAAAAGACAAACAAAGGGTCGGGATTTGAAAAAAAACAAGAACTTTTTTTTTTTACTTAATCGTGTGAAATGATTATTACCCGTGTCCTTATTTCGATTACTTTGAAGACTAGCAGCTGTGGTTACGACATTTTGCTTAAGCAACGACGATATGATCGATTACGGGTATTTTTGTAAATTCAATTTGAAATGACCTTTCCAACAGTTGTACATGTTCACCAATAGATATCCAAATTACGTCTACGATGTGTACAAATCCAGCCGGAGCCCGACGGACATTGTCCGGCTTTTGTCGGCGATAAGTTGCCAATGCCACACCGACTTCCATAAAGTCAAAAAACGCGCCGAATAGTTTTGGACTTAGAGGTAAAGATTAGAGACCATTTAAAATAAATCTATTGTTTGATAGGAACGAATAGTCGCCACCGTATCGCCGATTGGTTGCAGATCTACAGAAAAAAAAAACGCCAGTTACCCATCGCCAACGTGAAAACCATAAATTTAAAAGGGGCCAAGATTCTTGTAAGCATCACTTCAGTGTGTTGGTAAATTGATTGATTGATTACATTAAGTTTAACGCCACTTTTAACAATATATTAGTGATATCGCGGCGACTGGAGCACCTTACTGAAACCGAAACCGACTTATTTGATGAAACGCCTATTTATACATTGTCACGTATTCAATGACGTTTTACAATAATAAATAGAAATGATAATAGCTGGGTAAGAGAAGTTAAATGATAAAAATTCCACGGTGCCTATCAAAAATAAGTTCAAAACTATAGGCCTACATATGTTGGCAACGAAAGTTGTTCAGAATAGGCTGTACAAGTTCTTGAAAAAAAAAAGGTTTAAAAGTTTCATTCGAATCCTTCTGTTGACTTCGTCTGTTTTATTTCAGTAGGCAGTTGAGTCCAGAGTTTAGGACCTACAGTGCTTAAGCTTCTGTCACCGAATGATTTTGATTATGTTGTTGTTGTTGTTGTTGAGTCGGACAATGAAGTATCGAGTAGTTGTACAAGCCGACCTTTGACCTTACCTTTTAGTTACATGGCGATTCAATAATTCTGTTAAATAAGTTGGAGAAGTTTCTTCGAAACATTATTATATGTATGTTAGAATTTTTGAATTATTCTAACTTCGATTGGTAACCAGTGCAAACTATATAGGGCCTGCTTTGAACTTTCGAATTCCTCGCGTTTTAGAACCATTTTCGCACACATGTTCTGTATTCGCTGAAACTTACAAGGACCTTTTTCAGCAATACCAAACAAAATCACATTACAGTTATCTAGATGGGAGATGATAAGACTTAATACAAGGGTCTCTGTAGCTTTGTCTGTTAGATATTTACGTATGGTTTTGATTCTGAGGAATTTCAACATGGCAGTTCTACATTTTGTTTTGATGTGTTCTTTCAAGTTCAGCGTTTCATCAAGATAGGCTCCAAGGTAGCGTATACATTTTACGGGATTAAATATGTCTCCATCTATATTTATTTCTATTGAGCAACATTTTTAAACCGTGGATTCCTGGTATTTATCACACCAGTACTAGCACTACATCCTTTCCGAGCCTCCAGCTAATCACCCGACTTAGGTTTACAATTATCTACCAATGGTGGAAGACTAATGTCGGAAAGGATATCGTCGTGACCGGGGATCGAACTCGGGACTCCTTGACCAGGAGTCCCATCCGCTACCACTGCGCTGTTACCCTGGCCTGTTGGTAAAATGAAATTGAGAACCTAAAGAGAGATACCTCTAAAAAGCGCAGCGATATGACTGAAATACTGTTAAAAGTGGCGTTAAACCTCATTCAATCAATCAATCAGTCAACTAGAATGTTCGTTAAACTTATTTCTAGACCCCTCTATAAATGGTTTGAAATAGGACACAAGTTCGCCATAATAAGCTGTGTCTATTCTTCAAATTATTTTCGTTTTCATGTACTTTTGTAAAAAAAAAAGTTTAACAATGGATAAAATATGAATGTTGAATGAAGATGGATTTTGAAGGAAATTACCGAAAACACACCACCTCGTCTGTTCTATTCTAATTAAGTAAATTTAGGTGAAATATTCCTGTGTGAATATTAAATTTTAAAAACCAAGGTCGCCACGTACGTGTTTTGAAATTCTTAAGCTTAATAGTTTTCATGTTTTAATTGTTAGGTTCGACTGTCAACAACGAACGTTCTGATTGGCAAAAAAAAATAATGATTAAAAAAAAAAAAAAATCATACTTCCATGAACAAAATTTTGAGCACGCAGCTATTTTTCATACTTGCACAAATAACAGATCCATATTTATAAACTATTTTTTGTTCGCTTGATGCCATGAAATTACAAGAAATTAAGAGATCTTTTTTTTTCATCGAGGCATGGGGGGAAAAACTAATCACACCTATATGTACTAGTCAGCCTCGCGTATCCGTACAGTGTGCTTACTTTTTTCGTTTCATACCCCTGTGAAAACGAAAGAAATATTCTCTCAACCCCTTAAATGAACAAGATATCACCATGTATGAAAATTGGATACTTAAAATAAAGTCATAGAAGTGTGTAAACATATATATGGGAAAAGTCAAGCGCGAAGAGACCCCATTTGCTCCGTAACATAAATATGTATAAAAGGGTTTTGAATCAGCAGAGGTAAACCAGAAGTAGAATTTCGAAAATGAATAAAAAGTTTTTGCAGTCTTAACAGGTTCCAGACTTTGAGTGTAAGACTTTGTCTTCTAGAGTTTGTGTTCCAGACTTAAAAGTCCCAGACTTTATGTTCCAGACTTTGTATTCCAGACTTTATGTCCCAGCCTTAAAGTTCCAGACTTTGTATTCCAGACTTTATGTCGCAGACTTTATGTTCCAGACTTTGTGTTCCAGACTTTATGTTCTAGATTTATGTTCCAGAAATTTGTCTTACAGAGTTTGTGTTCCAGGCATTGTGTCCCAGACTTTACATTCCAGACTTTATGTTCCAGACTTTATGTTCCTGACTTTATGTTCCTGACTTTATGTTCCAGCCTTTGTGTTCCAGATCTTGTGTTCAAGACTTTATGTTCAAGACTTTGTATTCAAAACTAAATGTTCAAGACTATGTGTTCAAATTTTTTTGTTCCACTCTTTAGGTTCCAGACTTTGTATTCCAGACTTTATGTCCAAGACTTTTTGTTCCAGACTATATGTTCCAGACTATGTGTTCAAAATTTTTTGTGTTAAACTTTAGGTTCCAGACTTTACATTCCAGACTTTATGTTCAAGACTTTGCATTCCAGCTTTTCTGTTCCAGACTTTCTGTTTCAGACTATGCGTTCCAGACTTTTGCGTTCAAGATTTTGTATTTCAGACTTTGCATTTAAGACTTTTGCATTCTAGATTTTACATTTTATACTTTGTATACAAGACTTTTACGTTTCAGACTTTTGCGATACAGATTTTGCATTTTAGACTATGCATTCCAGACTTTGCGTTCCAATTGCGTTCCAGACTTTTGTTGTCCAGACTTTTGCCTACATTCCATCAAATTCCTTTAGCCTTGGTGTTACATATATAGCCTGCGTCAGTCTATGCACAGGCTTAGAAATTTCATAATTGTACGATCTCGGTAAAAATATAACAATCGTTTCAGAATACCCATTCTGTAACACAAGTGCTTGACCAGTCATTTGCTTCAAGTTTCTTAATTTACAGATCGCTGTACTGCAACTGGAAGTTCCACTCGATATTAAACGGCGTTATTTTGCAAACGTTATGACCAGTTGCGTGTAACAGAGGAGAAGAATGATTGGTTTGCTACCTAAACGTCGTAACTAGATCCTGAATAAGCTGTAGTTACGACGTTTAAGTCGCCAAACCAACAAAAATGCTTTACATGAATTGCGGCCTATGTTAGAATTCAAAGTTCACTTCCAGTTTAAATGAACGATTTCATTGGTCGAACAATAACTTGATTTACAGCCGCGACTGGTCATAATTCACGTCTGCTGAAGGGCGTAAGATCTTTTTTAACAAGTATTATTTCTCTTTCACTCATAATTGAATTTTTAGTTTCATCTGTCAGAAACGAGCATTCTGGTTAGCCGAATAAAAAGATTCATACTTCCGTATGTAGAATTTTGAGCACGCAGGTATTTTGTATTCATTCGCACTAAACAGTTCCGTTAAAATGTATCGAAATTAGCACGATGAAACGAAATGGTATGAAACGAAAAATCTCAATCATACTTATGTATGAATCCGCTTCGCGTATTCATACAGTGGTGATTGAATTTTTCGTTTCACACCTCCGTGAAAGCAGAACAAAACAATATAAATTCTTTTCATGTCCCGAGTGAATTCTAAGATTATACCAATGCATTCTGAAAACAGTTATTTTGTTAACCGTAAACATCCAAACAACGCGAGATAAAACAATGATTTATTTACTCTAAAAAGTCAGATGTTTCAAACCAACATAAACAGTAAACAAGAGGGGCACAGAAAAGAAATTATGGCCGTTACTCAACATTATATATGACTCTAATCGTTCCCCTCTTCTTTTTATCAATCATTTTTCCCCACGTACAAGCGTGATTTATTATGGACGTTCTAACTTCAACTTACTGCTTGACTGAAATTAAAATCCCCCTTTTGTGTGTGCATTTCCGTTTATTTATCGTCGCTGCCGTAGTACATGCCCATATTAGCGACGCCCCCAGAAGACGGCTGGTTGTTACGGGGGAAAGTGCAATTATTCAGGGCGACACTGCTGAGAGCTCTGCCTGATTCTTTCACGTGCTCGATGGAGGGCACCGTCACACGGAACCTCGGTTTAACGTCTCATCCGAAAGACAATTAGTTTGTTATTTGATATGGTCAGCCCAGGCCTCGAACCCGTGATCTTGAGGTTAGAAGTCAAGAGCTCTACTAACCTAGCTATTCGGGCTGACCAATTTAGTTAAATAATGTCATCGCAATAACAAACTGGCAGTTCGGCGCTGTAAATTAAAATCAAAGTACTGAAAGTTTTGTAAACTAGAAAAACATGGTCTTGTTGGGTATTCTTCTTTGCAAAACTCAGCTAAAGTAACTGGGGACTTAAAAAAGCGTACTTTAGAATTTCTCTCCGAATTGAAAATAGTTTATTCATGTGACAATACAAACCAGTGCACATAGTGAGGACTCTGATCAGTCTAAGTCATTAATTGACCAATAGCTGACCCCGCCCACTTACAACGTTAGTCCCACCCATCGACTCAAGCAGGAAGTTCTGATTCGATTTGAAATGGCGTTATTTTGCAAAATGTATGCCTAGTTACATAAAACAACAAAAGCAAAATGGTTGGTTGGCGAACTGAAAGCCGTTACTACAGTTTTGATAAGCTGTAGTTACTACGTTCAAGTCGCCAAACGAACAAAAAATGATAACAAAAATGGCGGCCAATGTTGGAGTTTGAAACCTATTTCTTGTCTAAATGAATGATTTGATTGGTCAATTGGCACACGTTTGAAATTGTTTAAAATGCATATGCAGAATTAAAACAGTGAAAAGAAGATTTTGGCAAATAGCATACAATTTCCTTTTTCGTGTTTTCTACTACAGTAAATCTTGTATTAAGCGACCACACAATAGGCGATCAAGAGTGGTCGCTTAAGAGAATGATCGCTTTGTAGACTTTTGTTTGCCAAAACGTATGAAGCATTGATTCGACTGCATACATGAATTATCACAGAACTCTCGCTTAATCCTACGTTGTTGAGACTCATTAGAATCGTCTCGGTGAGACGATTCTAATGAGTCCAACATCATAGGATTTACTTGTGATTTTCTTTTGAAAAAGGAATTCCGATTATGGTCGCTTAATGGACGTGGTCGCTAAATAGGGGTGGTAGCTAGAGCAAGATTGACTGTATATACAAAAGGCCGACCATGGTGATCCCATATCGCTTATCCGGGAATCATTCAAACAAAGTCTCATGAAGATCTTGCCATTCTAAAAATTGTCTTTTCAGACTTTCAGCAAAATTTCGTTAGTATTATATTGACATATGAAATTTTAGCGTATACCGTAAACCAAAAAAACATTTTGTTCATGTTTTTATGTCACTCACTTAGATAGATATCTAGTTTACTTAGAAGAGATATTGCATAAATGAGTTTATTCAAACTAAAATTACATTTCGACTAAATAGAATTGAAATGTACAATATGAAATATTGTGAGTATAAAAATGTATTATGGATGAATTAAAAAAAAATCTTATTGAGATTGAGTATCTAGTGCCCCTAAAGTTTACACAAAAAATTCGTCATTGAGATTGTTTGTTTGAATGGGGTTTAACGCCGCTTTTAACAATTGTTCAGTCATATCGCGGTCGCTGAAGAAGCAAACAATGGATTCCAGGGCCCGTATTCACCAACGCATTCTAAATTGATTTAGCCGACTAAATCCAAAGAACAGACTAAATTGAATTTAGTACGTATTCACCAACCTATTCTAATCTTTAAAATGAACTAAATTTAGGGAAAATTCTTCATTATTCCAAGTCTAATACCTACCGTACTAAACACGCGTTATCAATGTAAAAAATGGCCCCCGTTCGCTGCATTATAGTCCTAAAACATTTTTGTGGACAGAATAATGTAAAATAACACGAAAAGAGGAAAATTATTTCCCTTTGGATAAAATAAAGGTTGTCGGTCGCATCTGACATGTATGACGTCACTGATATTTCTGACGTAATATTAGATAGTGTTTACATTGGTGACAGAAAGTTCACTCTTTCAGCTCTTTTCATAGTTAATATTTACCGATGATTTCAAAATGGATTTAAATTCTAAGTGAAAAGGATGCTAAACGAGGAAACTCTTCGCCGTGTTTTCAGATTTTCAGGTGTTCTTCAATGAACTCGGAACCGAAAGTGACAGGATGGGAGTTCGAAGAAAAAGGCAGATTGTCATTTCATCTCAAGCAGTGGAAAGCTTGGTGCATTTTCAATCAAGATTCTTTTGCTTGGGTGCTAAAACTTTCTGCAATGCAACACGGATTTTAGTCAAATTATAATCAACATCCTCAAAAACATCTATATTGGGCTAAATATGGTCTTAGTTCACATGAGAAGCTTCCCAAATATAAACATGATCCGAGTCAACAGACGCTTGCATATATTCATCCGCCGCCGGAACTACTTTTGGTTGAGTTTTATCTCACGTGTATGAATGACCTTTGCACAAGGTCACGCTTGTTGAACATGCAAAGACACGTGGATCGTATAATTGCTAACAGTACGAAAAGTGATTCACATTGATAGCCTAACCCACAATTACATATGCTTTTCTTCGCACTTTTATTTGAAAAAGCTTGGACTTCAATGAAATTCCTACATGAACTAAAACCAGGAATTTTCATTTCCTATCAATATACTACACTGATTTTTTCCAGGTTTAGTGTCAATACAGCACATTTGGCTGGGACAGACAGTATAAGAAAAGCCGATAATCTATCGAATACTGTAGTTTTTCAGATTGTGTGAACTAAAACCATACCATATATAGGACAGACGAAATCGTTTTTCATTGTAATATACTGTCAGCAAGGGGAGGTCTTCCCCGGGAAAGGGTTTCCTTTGGGGCCAACTACACGAAGAAAAAGGGGCTCGGAATGTTTTGGGGGAAAGTGTATTAAACAGTAACCCGTTCAATTCAGAATTTTTTTCTCTTCAACAATGCAATTTTTAGGCATTGTGAACTAAAACCATACCATTATATACGGACAAAATGGTGTTACAATACCTTTACTCCCCTAAATTGTCCTTTTTTCACCCACTTTAATCAATCCACCATCTCGGTCAATATAGCTTATTTTGGCTGGGACAGACAGTATAAGAAAGCCGATAATTTATCGAACTGTACTTTTTGTTATTGTGTGAACTAAAACCATACCATATATAGGACAGACGATGTCGTTTTTCATTGTAATATACTGTCAGCAAGGGGAGGTCTTCCCCGGGAAAGGGTTTCCTTTGGGGCCAATTGCACGAAGAAAAAGGGGCTTGGAATGTTTTGGGGGATAGTGTATTAAACAGCAACCCGTTCAATTCAGGATTTTTTTCTCTTCAACAATGCAATTTTTAGGCATTGTGAACTACAACCATACCATTATATACGGATGAATCGGTGTTACAATACCTTTACTCCCCTAAATTGTCTTTTTTTTCACACAATTTAATCAATCTACCATCTCAGTCAATATAGCACATTTTGGCTGGGACAGACAGTATAAGAAAAGCCGATAATCTATCGAATACTGTAGTTTTTCAGATTGTGTGAACTTAAACCATACCATATATAGGACAGACGATATCGTTTTTCATTGTTAAATACTGTCAGCAAGGGGAGGTCTTCCCCGGGAAAGAGTTTCCTTTAGGGCCAATTGCACGAAGAAAAAGGGGCTCGGAATGTTTTGGGGGAAAGTGTATTAAAAAGCAACCCGTTCAATTCAGAATTTTTTCTCTTCAACAATGCAATTTTTAGGCATTGTGAACTAAAACCATACCATTATATACGGACGCGTCGGTGTTACAATACCTTTACAGCCCCAAATTGTCTTTTTTTCACAAACTTTAATCAATCTACCATCTCGGTCAATCAAGCACATTTTGGCGGGGACAGACAGTGTAAAAAAGCCGTTAATTTATCGAATTGTACTTTTTTGTTATTGTGTGAACTAAAACCATACCATATATAGGACAGACGATGCCGTTTTTCATTGTTAAATACTGTCAGCAAGGGGAGGTCTTCCCCGGGAAAGGGTTTCCTTTGGGGCAAATTGCACGAAGAAAAAGGGGCTCGGAAAGTTTTGGGGGAAAGTGTATTAAAAAGCAACCCGTTCAATTCAGAATTTTTTCTATATAAGAATGCAATTTTTAGGCATTGTGAACTAAAACCATACCATTATATACGGACGAATCGGTGTTCTAAATGCCTTTACTGCCCCAAATTGTCGTTTTTTCACACACTTTAATCAATCTACCATCTTGGCTGGGACAGACAGTGTAAGAAAAGCCGATAATTTATCGAATTGTATTTTTGTTATTGTGTGAACTAAAACCATACCATATATAGGACAGACGATATCGTTTTTCTTTGTTATATACTGTCAGCAAGGGGAGGTCTTCCCTGGGAAAGGGTTTCCTTTGGGGTAAACTGCACGCAGAAAAAGTGCAGAATGTTTTGGGGGAAAGTGTATTAAAAAGCAACCCGTTAAATTCAGAATTTTCTTATCCTCAACCATACAATTATATACGGATGAATCGGTGTTCAAAATGCCTTTACTGCCCCAAATTGTCTTTTTTTCAAACACTTTAATCAATCTACCATCTTGGCTGGGACAGACAGTATAAGAAAGCCGATAATTTATCGAATTGTACTTTTTGTTATTGTGTGAACTAAAACCATACCATATATAGGACAGACGATGTCGTTTTTCATTGTTATATACTGTCAGCAAAGGGAGGTCTTCCCCGGGAAAGGGTTTCCTTTGGGGCCAATTGCACGAAGTAAAAAGGGGCTCGGAATGTTTTGGGGGAAAGTGTATTAAAAAGCAACCCGTTAAATTCAGGATTTTTTCTCTTCAACAATGCAATTTTTAGGCATTGTGAACTACAACCATACCATTATATACGGATGAATCGGTGTTACAATACCTTTACTCCCCTAAATTGTCGTTTTTTCACACACCTTAATCAATCTACCATCTCGTTAAATATAGCACATTTTGGCTGGGACAGACAGTATATAAAGACGAATCGGTGTTCAAAATGCCTTTACTGCCGATCTCTGTCAATATAGCACATTTTGGTCGCGGCAAACCTTGTAAGAAAAGCCGATAATTTTTCGAATGCAGTAGTTGGTTATAAGATGGTGTGAACTGATATACGGACGAGTCGATTTTTAAACAATATCTTTACTGTCCTTAACCCATTTCCACACGTTAACGCCTTTGGTCGCCCCTCAGGAAAAACATTTGCGAAAACATTGTGTAAAATCAAGAAAGTTCTTGATCCAAACAAGTCCTTCATTTTCTACAAGGTTTTCTACTCAGAAAGAGGAAAAAAAAATTATTTTTAAGAATTTTAAATTGTCGTCTGCAACTCCTTTCGAATTGGGCATGTCTACTTCATTAATATCCCGTGCACTTAATTACTCTTCCCTTACTATCACTATTACAAAATTTCTAACTGGAAGACATTGTAAGAAAAGCATGGAGAGGCATTCCAACAAGCAATTTCTCCTTTTAACAAAACCATTTATTACAGATTATCGCTCAAATAAGAGCAAATTGAATTGTCGTATTCCACTTTTTTTTCAATTCGACCCGCTGGACTATTCCATGGCTGTCAATAGATTTATGTCAAAGTAGAATGGCGTGGATTTAGTGCAATCGTTTCTATTTTAGGTCGCTTACAATGAGGTCGGTGGGACCATTTATACCTTTCCTTTAATTCCTACGCAAGAAAAAGTAGTTCCAATCATTTGTAAAATACAGTTAATAGAAAGGAATGTCAAACGTCTGTTGATCATGATTATGTTTTCATTTGGAATGATTCACACGTGAACTGATACCATATATTGCCCTATATTGTCTGGAATATTTGGAAAGAGTTGGACACAAGACTGAGGTGGGCCTTGTTGAATTTTTAGTTAAAGTTTTGTTCGTCTTATTGTTTTTTGGTCTTTTTTTCGACTCAAAATAAAACAATTATCGGAATTAACGCTAGCATTGCACAGCCGCTGCTTCAGTGTTTTTTCCATCGCCGTCTTCAATTCGAACCGATGGGCCGCGGCCGGTTTATGATTGATGATAATATTTAAAAATAATAAAAAAGCCACCAAAAAGTTTCTACGTAGTCATAGACAAATATAAATATTACATTTTTTTATTTTATTTTAAATCACTGTAGTGTAACCCTTGTCGATTAACTAATCCCCCCCCCCCGGCCACAGCGATCTATATAGGATTTCGATCGAGCATAATAATCCGTCCTAATCAATCGATTTCGATCCATTTTTGTGTTAACGACTAAAGATTTTGCAATACATATTTTTTTATTTGGCTATGTGATGGGTTTAAGGGTTAAAAGCTGGCTACTATTTTGAAATGCGCTTTTAAGAAGTTGGGAAACCAGTGCAGGTGCGCAGTCGCTTATGAAATATACAAACCGTTCTAATTGAAGTCTGTTCTGAATACGAACTTTAGTCTATTCTTGGAATAGTATGAACCTTACTATTTAGCCTAGACCCAATTCTAAAATTTAGAAAAATTTTGGTGAATACGGGCCCTGGTATTTCTCACACCAGTACTACCATTACATCCTTTACAAGCCTCCAGCTGCTATCCCACTTAGGTATACGATTATCCACGCATTGGTGAGAGACAAATGTCGGAAAGTATATGTGCCGCCGCTTGGAATCGAATCCAAGACACCCTATGATTGAAGATTATATGTGTGATGCGCTACCAACTGCTTTAGGGCGGAGGCTGAAATAGTCATTAATCCCCCTTTCTCGGGTTTTCGTATGAATTTAATCCAACTTCTACAATGTTCACCATTATAACTTTATAAACATTCCGACAAAGGTTCATCAAAATTGCGCCAGAGATAAAGACCCAGGCGAAAAACACACACACACACAAAAACGACTTCAGTGCCCCCTTTTTCGTTTTTTTCAGTTCAATTGTTCTCATTTTCCAGCTGGACTTATCTTTATGACCAAATTTCATTACGATTGAGTCAAATTTGTGGCCCCAAGAGTGTAAAAACGAAAATGTAGTTAACTTATTAGCGTTTCTTTCTCTCGTATTTTCCAGTTGAATGGTCCTGATTTCAATAGAATTCATAGGTTACATGTTACATATATTGACCTGACTTGTTTAAGTTTCATCAAGATAATTTTACGATATCGATATGTACGACATCTTGTATTTACTTTGGTGTGCGGAAGAAAAGTTTGATATTTCACGAAACCAAAAGTTATTATATAAATACATTTTCATGACATGAAATCGATACAAAATCTGTATTTCAGCAGACATTTCCTTTCGCCTTTACCAATTCTGATCACGTTTATTAACATTATGACGTCATCTAGAGAATGAAATGACATCATCTTAGACTGCCTTATATGGAACCGTATTTTACACTTTCAGATACGGGTTTTCCCTGGCGTGTCCGATTTTGTCTGTGTGGGTTGTTTATAGTTTACTAGGAATATATATAGGTATAAAATAAATAAACAAATTGCGATGCCCTGAACGCATTTCTCGGTTTGCAGCCGTCATAGTTAGTTAATAGCGTATCGACTCAATCTTGGGGTGTCATGGGTTCGATCCCCGGCGGCTACGCACACCATTTCCGATAATCGTAAACCTACGTGGGATAGCAGCTAGAGGCTAGGAAAGAATGTAGTGGTAGTGCTGGTATAAGAAATACCAGGAATCCATTCCAAGTCCTCCTTCCGCCGCCGCGATTTGACTGAAACATTGTTAAAAGCGGCGTTAAACCCTGTTCTCACAAAGCAATTCTCCATTATATTTTCTAGATCTATATCCAACAAAAGTCATTATCATTCTGCACTGACAACCCGTCAACTATCACTGGACAACGCTAAACAAATTAGTTTGACGGATTTTGGTGCAAGTTTCGTAAAAGTTCATCAGTATTTAGGTACACCCTTGTCGATTCTGACGTTAATAAATAACACATTTCTTACATTCCAACATAATTCCCCCTTTTAACGCCCCTCAATTAAAAAGCTTAGGAAAACATTGTGATAAAGAAGAAATTTGAGCGCGTGCGTGACATTCGCAACCATTACACATGTGCGCCAAGTAAAGGTTCAGATCAGTCTGTGCATCCGCACAGTCTGATCAGAGTCTTCACCCTGTGCTCTGTATATAGATACTGACCCAAAGCTTCTTTAAACAATCAGCGAATATTCTAATTGCCCCGAATGGCTGACCAGGTTGCTCAATGTGTGCGAGTCACGAACATGCGAAATGGTTGGGAATGTCACGCACAGGCTCATTTATTACATCGAGCAATTTCTTCATTATCCACAAAATTTTCTATCCAGAAAGACGAACAAAGTAAAATTCGAACAATTTTAAATTGTAGTCTGTAACTTCTTTCATTTTGGTCCTCATCAAATTGACATATCAGAATTAAACAAACACACCCTTAACACATTCAATAGTTTGACCCTGAAAAATATATCTCATGCAGATCGTGGACACTTTCCTTTGTTGTTGGATAAATTAATCGGGGTTTTTTTCTGTCTGGAGGTCCACGGCTATAGCGCCGCGGTAGCTCATAGTATTTCTTGTCGTGGGGTCAAGGATTCGCAGTAGTTAACCTTTCCAATATCAGTGTCCCTCCAATGGATGGGTAATCGTAAATCTAAGTTTGGTGAACAGCTGAAGGCTCGGAAAGGGTTCAGTGGTAGTACTGGTCAGAGAAAAACAGGAATCCATTGTTAGGTGCTCAAGCCGCCGCGAAATGACAAAAATACCGTCAAATATAGATATTAAGCCCCATTTAATCAAACGATTCAGACTTGAGTTTCCGCCACAGTCGTTAAAACTAGATCGATCATCTGGCACCATGTACTGTGCTTACATGTAATAAACAGATCTATACCACACAGCACCAAATAGACCAATCGCTGGTACTTTGATTATTCTTCTATCTTGAAGAACAAAACCAACCACGTATAAGATTCTTTTGAATGGATTTCGAACAAATAACTACATAGTTTTCATTGAGTGTTCGTAATTCGTCTTAAATCATTGGCTTTGTACGTGTGACTGACAGAAACACGTGTTTACTGACTTCGAAACATCATCGCTTTCCCGTTTTAACCATGGCCATTGCATGTAGATAAAACGACTTTACGACATATTGTACATGGTGTTATGTATTCGGGTGACCTCGGGGCGCTACGCTGATGTCGCATACAACTGTCACAAAGGAGTCTTTACCGAACAGATGTCGTAAAACCCGAGTTGAGTACCAAGGTTTTATTGGGATTTAATTTTTACGACAACGCAAAGGTTTCTGACCTCGATTTCTCAAACACGTGACCCAACGAGCGAATGTTACATGATTTAGTTGTCCTTGAGGAACGAGGGAGCCACTCCACTTTACTCTCTTTCGTTCCTTTCGAACAAAAAATCAATCGCTTTTGTTAAGTAATATTCTCGTGATAAATAAACGATGTTCAAGTTAGCCTGGAGTTTATCCATTACAACACGGCATATAATCTTTGGCTGGTTCGAATTTCGAAAAAGTTGTAGAGCAAGTTGATGGAATTTAGAAAATATTTGCCTAGTTGGGTAGAAAAGATTGTGGTCTTTGACGAAATTGCTTGTTACACACAATTTCTTAATGTCCTCAATGTTTCCCCAAGTTTGTTTTTTTTATGCGTAAATAAGCGGAATTGAGTGCGAGTAGGTTAAACAACATGCATTACAATTTGAATATGTTATATTCATGTGGCAATGAAAATACCCAGGAGATGAACTTGCAGGCAAAGTTTCCTGAAATACATAAGAACTACGTTTTATGGTGTAGACATTTAATGGATTTAGTGGTTGAGCCTCCAGTGGCAGTTTGCACAAGTTAAACTCTGAGAAGACCTCAACATTTTGTCTGTTAACTTACGCTTTCAAAGCTGGCGCTTTGCTAGCTAAAAAACGAATAAAATAGGGGAAATAATCAACCCAAACAGAAAAAGACAGAATTCGAAAGACAGGAAAGCCAATCAGGACCAATCCTGTGTTATCACCCTTTGTCATGTCACCATTAAATTAGAGGTGTGCCAAATTGTGCATTGGTCTTTTCTCTCTATATACCTTTGTTTTTATCTTTCTTTAGTATGGGAAAGTTGTAATTTCTTATATCCTTTCTCCAATTTGATTATAGATGAAAATCGAACGATGGTATAAGTTTATAGCTGAAAAATAGCAAAGTACAATATTCTTAATATGAAACAAACATTCCCGGCTTGGTCTCTAATGTTTGCATTATACGGCTGATCTTGAAACAAGAGAGTGCAAGGAAACTAAGGATAAGTCGGAGTAATACACTGATAAGGACCAATATATTTCTCGAGAGTAATGAAGAGAGATTATCCTAATTAAAGGAATTCGAAAGTATTAACCTATGAAGGAGTGACCTCACTGGAATTTTCGACCGGGGGTCGTTGTATGGTAAAAGTAGCTTTTTTACAAAAATGATACCGTTACGAAAACAGCATTTTCGGTACACATTTGTTTAAGATAAGCTCAAATAATTACCTTTTCACTAGCCCTGTATGGATTCTATAGTTTTACGCTTGTTTTAGCCGCATCAGTCCTTGACTTAATATTCCAGAGAACGGCAAACGGATTAGCGTTCCCAAACTAACCAACTTTTTCCTAGGTGGAAAAAAGACGGTGCCTCTACAATGGCTAGAATAGCAAAAAATTCATCATCCATGACCTCAAAAGACAGACGTATAAATGAAGATGAAGCTGTAAAGAGGTCATGTGTCATCGAATGTTTTGTAATCTTCTACAACAGCATAAAAATGTGTTTTATACGGGCGAAAGAATGCGCAGAAGGCCGCCTATAGGTTACACGTATAAAAGACTCAGACTATCATAAGACATTTCGGCGGCTATTCCCCCCACACACACACACACACATACACACTGCTCAACTTTTGACGGTACTCAACTTCTACTTCCTCTTAAGCCAAAATACGAATGAAAACTCGATTTAAGAAAACAGTCAACTTACCCGGATGATAAACGATAAGATGATAAACGATACGGAAATGAGATGGATATTTTTTTAAAAAATTAAAACGGTACACAAAGTTAATTCTTTCGTTATTTAGACGACAGAAAGTTGTAAACATAAAATTTTTTCTATCGAAATCGTAACGTCATGGATTCACGCGCTGAGCACTATGGAGGCAGTCCACCGTATTTCGGTGACTCACGGTTGTACGAATGTCAGACTAGAGTACCTACCTCATTCCATGGTGATCGTAGGATTCTCAAAAATGCACAACCTTAATCTTTTTACAAGGGATTCTTGCCACTTAAGAAAGAAAGACGGAACCAAACAAAGATCTAGCATTGCCATAACTGATACCAACTGATTACTGTTGTATCCCAGCAATTCTTTATTCATTTGTGCTTTAAAAAAACTTGCTTTAAAGAATAAATCTTTACAATGAAATTAGATAAGGAATGATTGGATAGTTATAACCAAACTATTAAAAGGCCGATCCTGACCGCAGCAATGGGGTGGTAGTGGGGGGGGTATGGGGTCTAATGGCCGGAACTGAAATTAACCATGATTGCATCGAACCTACATTAAATATACTATTCTTTTTTTTTTTTTTTTCATTTTTATCAATAGTTGGATTTTGATATTAAAGCACCTATTCATGGATAAAGTATTGTTTATTTTGGTACTACCCCCTTAGATATGTACTAACCTTAAGAAAAAGGTAATATCCTTATGATCACACTACATGAATTCGCCAAGCGGATTCATACTATTAGTGTGCATAGGTTTTTCGTTTCATACATCCATGATTATAAAATGATATCGTCTTCATTTCTTAAAATTTAATGATATCGAGCACAAAAAAGCAAATATTTTACGAGTTTTGATACCTTTTTGATGGAACTATTATATGTGGAATCATACAAAATAGCTGCATGCTCAAAGATTTGTTCTCGGAGTTATGAAGGTTTTTTTTCGGCCAATCCGATTGCTTTTTTGTGATAGACGAAAATGAAAATTGAATTATTAAGGTTTAATTCAATTTTATTTCTCCTGCCACCGATTTTCTTAAACCTTTCATGTTTTGAGATATGCTACACCTGTCCTAATTCTACGGTTTTGCAGAGGAGAAAATTACCATTCGGTAAGGTAGGAGGTAATTATATAAACCCATTCAAACACAACAAAATTTTAGACTGATCCAAAAATAAAAGAAGTGCAGACGACAATTCAAAATTAATTAAATTTGCATTTTTTCAGTTTACCGGGTGGAAAAAATTGTAAAAAAAGAAGGAATTACTCGCAACAAGCAAATTCTTCATTTTACAAATTGATTTTCGTCAGAAAGCGTCATTTTTTGGAATGGGTTATATGCGTTTTCCTTTGGTTAAGTTTAACAAAAAAAAATGCTAGTTTTCCTTCGTATAAAATGTCTTTTTGGCCGATCAACCAGATCATTTGTGTCAAGGTTGGAATTTCTTAAGGTTCGAACAAATTCTTGTAAGTGAACTAGCTCTTGCTTTGAAATTTCATAAAGTCTTTACTGGCGAGCATGGCCTTATCTTTCATCTGAGAGCAACGTAGATTGGACAGGCTTACCAGTCTACATAAAGTCCGGAATAACCGGTCAATAGGTAATTCAGTCACTTATTGTTGTCAAAAATTACGACAGGTCAATTATTACGCCATGATTTATCTTCCTTTATCCTACCTGTCCAGTATTAATTGCTGTTGCAATCTATCAGCTTGACTTCGCTATCCTTTCATCGGTTAGTTTTCACTAGGCTTAAACACAAACATATCGTGGTTTGGTGCAATTGACCAACCCGTGGCCCCGCCCACTGACTTGTTTGGTCCCGCCCACTGACTTGTTTGGTCCCGCCCACTGACTCCTTTGGTCCCGCCCACTGACTCGTCACTCCTTTGGTCCCGTCCATTGACTCCTTTGGTTCCGCCCACTGACTCCTTTGGTCCCGCCCACTGACTCCTTTGGTCCCGCCCACTGACTCCTTTGGTCCCGCCCACTGACTCCTTTGGTCCCGCCCACTGACTCCTTTGATCCCGCCCACTGACTCCTTTGGTCCCGCCCACTGACTCCTTTGGTCCCGCCCACTGACTCCTTTGGTCCCGTCCATTGACTCCTTTGGTCCCGCCCACTGACTCCTTTGGTCCCGCCCACTGACTCCTTTGGTCCCGCCCACTGACTCCTTTGGTCCCGCCCACTGACTCCTTTGGTCCCGCCCACTGACTCCTTTGGTCCCGCCCACTGACTCCTTTGGTCCCGTCCATTGACTCCTTTGGTCCCGCCCACTGACTCCTTTGGTCCCGCCCACTGACTCCTTTGGTCCCGCCCACTGACTCCTTTGGTCCCGTCCATTGACTCCTTTGGTCCCGCCCACTGACTCCTTTGGTCCCGTCCATTGACTCCGACAGGAGGTCCCGCTTCGATTTTTAACGGCGTAATTTTGCAAAATTTACAGCCATTACCATCATACAAATAAATAGAATGGCTGGTTCAGCCAAATAGCGGCCAATGTCAGAGTTCAAACTGAACTTCCAGTCTGAATGAAGATTTCATCGGTCGACTTATTACAAGAAATGGAGAGAATATTTTTGTTTTCATGGAGGTATGAACCAAATAAACCTAATAACACTTGTGTATGAATTCGCTTCGCGTATTCATCAGTGTGATTAGATTTTTCGGTTCATACCTCCATGAAAACATAAAATATTCTCTTCACCCATTAAATGTTGTTTAATTCCAGAGTCGAAAAACCAGTGGTAGTGGGTCGGGCTGGTCTTCTATCCGCCAGATGTTTTGATCCTTTCAAGACTTATCGCATATTTAAGAGATGAAGATTCATACATTGTGTGATTAGGTTTATCGGTTCATACCTCCTTCAAAACAAAAAATAATCTCTTTATTTCTTATAATTTAATAGCATCGAGCGAAACAACCAAAATCTTTACAATTTTCGATACCTTTTTTATAGAACTATTTTGTTCGGAAGCATATAAAATTGCTGCGTGTTCAAAATTTTGTTCATGGAGTAATGAGTAGTTTTTTTTTCGACCAATCAGAACGCTCGTTTTTGATGGACGAAACTAAAAATTAAATTATTGTCAATTGAAATATTGGACCAAAGAAGATTTTGGACATCGTGCGAAACGCAGAGGCCTTATGCCGATCAAAGGATCAGTTGTCTAACCAAATCATTCACTTAGACCAGAAGTGAACCAAATTTCAGAAATTGACCGACAATTTGCGAAGCATTTTGTTTGGCGACTTAAACGTCGTAATTTAACCTTATTCAAGCTATATTAACGACGTGTAAGGCTCCAACAAATCATATTACTGTATTCTAACAGGATGCTGGCAAATACCGCCGTTTACCCTGTCCCGTTTTTGGAAATTTAGACCTGTCCAAATTCAAAGGTTTTGCAAACAAAAACTTAGAGTGGATTTATCTTAAACTATAACCCTTCAGTAGGGTAGAAAACATTGCGGAAAAAGAATAAATTACCTGTTACAAACAATTTCTTCTTTTTCCACAATGTTTTCTCAGGTATAACATACAAGTACGTAAAATCCCGGATTTTGTACAGGAAAGGGTTAAATATCTAAGTGGATATTTCTGTTCGAGCTTAGTGAGCCAGCAATCCGTTAATGTGTATTCGGTAGGCGAACGGTTAAATATTTTCTCCGTTCGCCTAACAGTATCACGGTATTACTTCATTGAAGCTCTGTGTAATACAATTCTGAAAAACATAGTCATTATATTTTCATAACGTCTTCATTCAAATACATGTCATCATTAATATTTCCATAAAGTCTTCATTAAAATACATCTAAAAAGCATGTATAGTAACTTTAAATAAACAAAGACAATTTTGTAATGTCTTCATTAAAATACATGTGTAGTAACTTAAATAATCATAAATATTTTTTACCGTCTTCATTAAAATGCATGCTTAGTAACTTTAAATAATCATAAATATTTTTTGTACCGTTTTTATTAAAATACACGTAGGGTGACTTAAATAGTCATGGACATTTTTGTGCTGTCTTCATTTAAATACCTGTGTAGTAACTTAATTAATAATCAATAATTTAACAGCGTCTTCATTAAAATACAATCATGTAAACTATGCAAAAATTTGAATTTTGACGTTATTTACAAACATTTATATTTATTATATCTCTATTTTTTTATTTATTTTATTCTTTTTTTTTTCATTTTTCAAAGAAAAATGTTAGGCCTGTATATTTTATTCTTTTGTCTGTATTCTTACCGACTCGGCCTGAACAATTATAGAGTAAACAAAAAAAAACTCTCTCCTTTTCTCTCTCTCTCTCTCTCTCTCTCTCTCTCTCTCTCTCTCTCTCTCTCTCTCTCTCTCTCTCTCTCTCTCTCTCTCTTTCTTTCTTTCTTTCTCTCCCTCCCTCTCTCCTTCCCTCTCTCTCTCTCTCTCTCTCTCTCTCTCTCTCTCTTTCTTTCTTTCTCTCCCTCTCTCTCTCTCTCTCCCCCCTCTCTTCTCTCTTCTCTCCCTTCTTTTCTCTCTCTCTCTCTTTCTCTTTCTTTCTTTCTATCCCTCCATCTCTCTCTCTTTCTCTCTCTCTCTATCTTCACTCTTCTCTCTCTTCTTTTCTCTCTCTCTCTTTCTCTCTCTCTCTTTCTCTCTCTCCCTTCTCCCTCTCTCTCTCTCTCTCTCTTTCTCTTTCTCTCTCTTTCTCTCTCTCTCTAACTTCGATATCGGTCCCGGGTTCGATTCCCGGTCGGGGCAAATATCCTTCCCGATATTTGTCTCAAACCAACAGGTGGATAATCGTAAACCTTAGTGGGAAATGCAGCTGGGGGCTCGGAAATGATGTAGTGGTAGTACTGGTGTGGGGAATGCAAGGAATCCATGGTTAGGTGCTCAAGCATAGGACTGAAATACTGTTAAAAGTAGCGTTCAACCCCATTCAATCAATCAACCATTCAATCCACTTCGATGTTAAGGCTATTGTTTTGCAAAGCGTATGGCCAGTCACGTGGTACAGAAAAGCCGAATAATTGGCTGGCAACCTTTATGTCGTTACTACAGCTTGAATGAACTGTAAATACGACCTTTCATTCGCCAACTAAAATAACGAAAAAAATTCTTCACATAAATGTCGACAAATGTTGGAGTTAAAAGGTCACTTCCGGTGTAAATGAATGATCTAATAGGTCTTGTGATTCTTTAACTGACATCCGTGATTGGTACCGTTTTAAAATTTCCAATGATTTTTCTTTTTGTGTGTGTGTGTGTGTGTGATGTTGTTGTTGTTGTTCAAGTTTTATTTTCCTACTTTCTGCTTGTACAATATTTGACACTTATCGCTATAAATACGTCAACCAGAGGTAAGACATACAACACCTTGTCTAAACTATGAATAAATTAACCCTTTTCAGTTGACTCCTCGATATTTACGTCCCTATAATTTCATAATTGAGAAAACATTGTAGAAAAAGAGGAAACTGCATGTCACAAGCAATTTCCTCTTTTCCTACAACATTTCTACTCTACTACTTTTATTTCTCAAATCAAATCCATTTTAAAATTTTGTTTGCCAAACCTTTGAATTTTGAAAGATCTAATACTTTGCAAAACAGGAAACGGTAACTGGTAGTGTATATATTATGGATATCAAAAATTCTGGCTGAGTACATCAAAATACGGCCGAACTTTACTTTAGAAATATTGACCAAATAACTAGTAGACCAATGAAATCATTCAGTTAGACCGGAAATGAGTTTTAAACTCCAGCATTGGCCGCCATTTTTTAATATTTTTGTTGGTTTGGCGAGTTAAACGTCGTATCTACTGTTTTTGAAGCAGTACATACCACATTTTGTCCTATTCTATTTTTTCGTTACATGCTACTTACCACGCGTTTTGGGAAAAAAACGCCATTCAAAACCGAAGCGGGGACTTCCTGTCTAAGTTAATGGGCGGGGCCTAGGTATTCATTGTGCGGGCTCAGCCATCGGTCATTTCCCTACTAAGCATCCGATAGCAAATTATATAGCTTCATAGGTCGTGTTCTATTATTTCAAATTTAATCTTGAATAAAATGAAGGAATCTGGAAGTCGAAATAAGATAATAAATAATATGAGCCGTAAAAACATAGGTATTGAAATAACTGACTCAAAACTGAGAAAGAAAAACTTAATCAGAATTGATGGCAAGTGTATACAAACATCAACCAAAATTCTTGTAGTAACAACGTAAAAATTCAGAATTTTTCTTAGAAAGAATAAATCTGTTGAAAATCAACATTTTTCTCGATCAACGGAAATGACAAATCAAAAGGCTTATCTAAACGTTTGGATTTTTTAAAATGAAAAATTAAAAGAAAATGGTTGACCACGGTAAAATTATACTAGGAATCATTAACGAATTAATTTAATGAACAAAACAATCGTGTCATAGCTATGATTAATTGACGGATTGCGGTTTTGAAACAACGTATTAATAGACTATTCAAATACATGTAGTCCAAAGAGAATTTTGAAATCCGAATTCAACATATATGTTAACCATCTTTTGTTGGCGTGGCGAACTAAACTTCGTAGCTATAGCGGTTAGAGAGCCAACTACCAATATTACTGTTTTGTTTAATGTTACCATACATTTGGTAAAATAACGCCCCTATACATTTTGTTTAAAATGATTTCAAGTTCGTCCAAATGCAAAAATTCTTTGACAAACCCCCGTCAATATGCGTAAGGTCAAGTGACTAGGAACATTCTGAGAAATATTCACGCAAGCCCGTCCATAAATGTAGGAGGGGATGTGTTAACGAGATTTTGACGTGTGGACAGACGGACGTTGGGATGGGCGAACACGAACAGACGGACGGACGTCAGAAAAAACGAAAAGACGGAGAAGTATCGTCGGTTACCCACGGCACTTTGATTACGTTACGCCATTCATGTAGGAATCGAGTGTAAGCGAAGAAAGTATCCGTGGGACCCACGATGACTGATAGATGATACCAATATACAACCACCTACGTTCAAGTAGGAATGGAGGGTAAACGGAATGACTATTCGTGAGACACACGATGACGGAGAGATTATACCAAGATACAACTACCTTCATTCAGGTAGGAATGAGGGTAAACGGCAAGACTATCCGTGGGACCCGCGATGACGGAGAGATGATACCAATATACAACAACCTTCATTCAAGTAGGAAGGAACCGAATACAACGAAAGTATTCGTGAAACCCATGATGACCGAGATAAGATACCAATATATACAATTACCTTCATTCATGTAGAAATTCAGTGTAAACGACAAGAGTATCCTCAGGGCAAACGCTGAGGATACCGGTAATCAACTACCTTCATTTAAGTAGGAATTAAGTGTAGACGGCGAGAGTGTCTGTGGGGCCAACGACGAGAGATGATACCAATATACAACCACCTTCATTCAAGTAGGAATGGAGTGTATACGACGAGACTATCTCTAGGGCCTACGATTACCTGTAGATGATACCAGAATACAACCTATTCGAGTAGGAATGGAGTGTAAACAGCGAGAGTGTCCGTTTAGCCCTCGAGGATGGATAGATAATACCAATATACAGCCACATTCATTCAAGTAGGAACGGAGTGTATAAGACGAGAGTATCCATAGGGCCAAGGAGCGATGTTACCATTAGACAAACACCTATATTGAAGTAGGAATGGAGTATAAACTTCAAGACTATCCGTTTGATCCACGATGACGGAGAGATGATACCAATATACAACCACTTTCTGCTGTTTAATATACCGATTGTTCAGCAATTTCAAATATGTGATGAAAAACAGATACAATTTATTCAAAGATAAAGCGTGAATTGATATAAATATCAAAAGATAATTTTATTCATTCGTTTTTTATTGTTGCCTTTTTATTAAAATAGACCAATCGCGATGCCAATCAAATAACCAGTCGACCAATGAAATCGTTCATTGAGACTAGATATGAGTTTTGATCTCCAGCATTGGCTGCCATTTTCTTTAACCTCTTCTTTTTTTTTGTTTGTTTGTTTGTTTGTTCGGCGACTTAAACGTCGTAACAACAGCTTATTCAAGCTTTCGTTACGGCGTTTAGGCCGCCAATCTACTATTCTACTGTTTTTGTTACATGCTACTGGCAATAAATTGTTCGCCATAACGTCATGAGGCTGATGTAAAGGGATTAGTCAGTTAGCAGCATTTAGTATTTATGACAAATTATGACAACATAATTAGGCAGCGAATATTCATGTTTTTTTTGTTGTTGTTGTTTTTTTGTTGTTGTTGTTGTTGTTGTTGTTGTTGTTGTTTTAATTTCTGCTTTGTCAATACGATTCAAGCGTTTCGATTGGCTGAAGTGTTTTCATACCTCCAAAACCAAATTTTAAGCACCCATCTGTTTTGTGTTTTTCCGCATAAAGTAGATCCATAAAATGTAACTAAAAAATCGCTTTCTCCTGCTTGATGGCATGAAATAATAATTTAATTGTTAGTTTCGTCTATCAAAAACGAGCATTCTGACTGGCCGAAAAGAAGTTCCATAAAAATGTATCAGATTTTGTAAAATATTTGATTTTTTTTTATTTTTTTATTCATTTTTTTTTTTTTTTTTTTTTTTTTCGTTTGGTGTAAATAGATTATA
The DNA here is from genome assembly GCA_946902895.1 of Fragum fragum. NCBI lineage: Eukaryota > Metazoa > Mollusca > Bivalvia > Cardiida > Cardiidae > Fragum > Fragum fragum. Next base: position 701,842 of record OX336383.1, read on the forward strand.
AGAGATGATTACGGTGTGATAAGTTTTTCGTTTGATACCTCCATGAAAACAAAAGTATTCTCTTCATCTCTTAAATAAGATTTTTTTGAGCTATGAACCTATACACTTAATCACACTAAAGTATAAAACCATTTGCTTATTCATACAATGTGTTAAAAATTAGGTTCATTTAAGAAATGAAGAGAATATTTTTGTTTGCATAGACGAATTAAACGAAAAAAAAAAAAAACACTGCATGGATACGCAAAGCGGTTTAAAAGATAGGAATGAATAGGATTTTCGTTTATACCTCCATGAAAACAAGAATAAAAAATCTCTTCATCTGTTATAATTTAATAACACCGAGCGAAAACAAGTAAGCAGTTTACGAATTTCGATAATTTTTTGTATGGAACTATTTTGTGCGGAAGCGTACGAAATAGCTTCACGATCAAAATTTGTTCGCGGAGGTATGAATATTTTTTCGATCATTCAGAACGCTCGGTTTTGATAGACGAAAGTAAGAATTAAATCATCATTTAACGCCTTCATGCAGAACATCAAGAAAAAATAAATTATATCTCAATGGACTCTTCATTTCTTAAATGTTAATGGTCATTTACTTCTTTGGAATGTATTTAAGATGTTCATTAGTTCTTTACACTTTCCGGTCAATATCCGGAATTTTTCGTCGCTGTGATTTTTTACTTGAGAAAATATTGTGGAAAAATGAGAAATTGCTCTACCATATACGATAGTTTCATTTCAAGTTCCATTCAATTTTCACTGTCGTCTGGAACCTCTTTCAATTTGGACCAGTCTAAAATTTCAAAAAAACGGGATAGGTTTAAGGCACTTTTAAGTCGATTGTTTCCGTAAGTTATATTTTTTTTTCTTTCTTCTAAACATAGTGAAAAATATATACAGTATTTATTCGGTAGTCTTTTTATCTTTTTAAGGAAATTTTGATATGGACAGGATTAGAATGGGTTCTCATAGTTATTTAACATTAAAAAGTGCTTCCTTTAAGATAAAAACAACAACAAATGGTGAATCGCGTCTTTAATAAAAATCAATTTACCAATCCAATAACTCATTTAGAGGCGGAAATGAACCTTGAACATTTATGTTAAACACACGCGTTTAGTTGGCATCTATAACTTCATAACTACATTCTTCTAAGCCGTAGTTACGACTTTGAGGTCGCCAACCAACGATTTGGCTTTCACTAACAAGGACTTCCAATAGTCGTAGACCATATCTATGATGCCGTCACCTCCTGGTGTTCAATTCCATTGACTTCAAACCCCGAGATCACGGGTTCGAGCCCTGATCTGACCAAACTGGCAAACAAATGTCTTTCGGATCGCACGTTAAACCGAGGCCCCGTGTGACTTTGCTTTACATCGAGCACGTAAATGGACCAGAGGGACTCTGAGCAGTCCTCGCCCAGTAACAACCAACCGTCTTCTGGGGGGGGGGGGGCGTCTCTCACGTGGACATGTGCTACGATGGCGACGATAAATTAACGGAAATACACACACTTTCCATTCCATCAAGACTGTCGATTGAATTAACCGAACTATTGGTGATCGAAAAGAAGTAAAAAGAAAAAGTACCTTTCACCGTATCTTATATTGTATTTTTTTTAATTATTCAGAATATGCCAAAAGAGGGCTGTCTTTCAATATTTAGACACGGCAGATTGTAGCAATAATCTTTTCTTTAAATAGCTTTAAACTTTAAACGGAGACTAAGGTTAGGGTACCCAATAGGCTTGATTAAGATTAGGCTTGCCGCCGTCATAACGCACCAGACTCCCAATCTTCAATCATGGGGTGCCATGGTTTCGATCCTCGGCAGCGGCACATATCCTTTTCGCAGGTCCAGCCGGCGCGAAATGACTGTAAAATTGTTAAAATCGGCGTTAAACTCCATTCAAAGAAACGAAGATTAATTTTGTCGATTCTTTTCCTGGTATTTGTATTCATAGTAATGTGTGTTACGATGCTTAACTCGTACACACTATTTTTAGATGTAATTATTGTTATCTCCCTTTATATGCAGGGCAAAAACTGAAATTGTTCAGGGATTTACCGTATTTTCATGGTTGATGTCACTTCCGTCGAATTCATAGCATGACAGTCGGACAAATTCGTAAACAGCGAAAATATGCTTAATTGTTTTAATAGAGTTTAAATTTTTAAATCAATATTTTTCTAGTACGTCGACTCCCGTCAAAACAAATTTTTGGAAAGAGAATGATTCGATATGATACAAACAGCAATTTGCTTAGACGTGCATTTATCCCTGAAGTATGTAAAATTCTACGTAAATATGATCTATACGAAGTTCTTAAAAAAAACGGAAAATTCCAACAAAGTTTGCGCGGAAAAAAAGAAAAAAAAACAACTCGTTCTAAAGTCTAAGAAAGCGATCATGCGCGTCGTAGATCTGAAATGTCCAGTTTCCTAATTTGACAAACTTTTCCCTATTGGTATCCAATGCGTTATCTGGAACACGCTCTATACCAATTGAAAACACTCTTACATACAAAAGGTGCTTTTGTAGGGAAAATCCGAAGGTCAAGCAAACATTATGGACATTAATATTGGATCGTGTCGGAGTTGAATATTTTGTTTAAGAAATAGTAGGTTTTTTGGCTTTATGAGTGCTTGAATAATGCTTGATGGGGAGGAATTATATGCAAAAGGTTAAATACGAGGGCGGATCCTGGGGATTTTGCTTTGCATATAACATCTCTCCTTCAAGCATTAATCATGCACACATAACGCCATAAATACTATTATATCCATTATAACACGATCTCCGTCCATAACTTTCCTTCAACTTATTTTTTATCCGTAAAAATAATCACCAACGGAAAGATTTTGACCTTGTGAGAATTCCACTGATTTCATCAATATAAATGAGATGTGAATTTGAAATTCTGAATAATAAAAAGATGACCTTCCCGAAGTCATATGTTCATTGCTTTCTACACGGTATCTGCACGATAAGTAATGGAATTGGATTATAGCTAAGACGATTAAGACATGTGATCCTATTTATAAGGAAGTTTACATATGTGAATATTGATGAGATCGAACCTACCCGTCTCGGAAAAATTCTCACCATCTTGGTCAGTCTATGTGGTTTATTTTATTTGAGGACAAACGTCTTTTAGAAAACATTATAGGATAGATTAATGGTGATTTAATGATTTTCTTATCAATTGTTTAGGATCGATCTGTAAGTAAATGCTTAACGGTTATTTTTTCATTTGCTTTTACTACCCATTCGACCTTATACTGCTTGATTCTTCGTCTTAATGTAAACTTGGATTCGTGCATGTTTGAATGTCAAGTAATCGGCAACACGCTTTCGAATTTTTAAATTGACTACAGTTAGGAATTGGCAGATAAAACATGTATATCACAACCTTGGCCCTCATTTACACACTTCTAAAATTGCATTCTAAAGCAGAATCTGTACATATGTATTTCCTCAATAATACGCATGCTTGGATAGGGGCGGAGCTTTCTAACCAACATTATCTTTACACTTTTATCGTGTAATTTCTTCTTTGTTTATAATTGCGTTTTAAGATAATGCGTTATATAATGTTTAATACCAAAGAGCCCATTTCATCAGGTTATAGAATTCCTTGCAGGCTTACCTTTGTCAAACACATGTATTGACAATATGCACCTTGATTTGATCAAGCTATTGCAGAAGGTGTTATGTATAATGTTTTTTAACAACTACAAGAGACAATATGACAGTTCTCCAAAGATCTTTTCTGAGATCAATCCACTGATTGATCAAACAGTTAGTGGATCTACCAATATCTATAGATCTATCGATAAATCCATCTATCCATCCACCAATTCTACTCCATTTAACCATCCTTCCATCAATTCATCAATCTATCTGTCTATCCATTCATTTATCCATTTATCTTTCCATTTTTCCATCCACTCATCAAACCATCCACCCACCCAGTCAGCCACCACCCATCCACTATTGTTTGTTTTTATTACATTTCATTTCGGCAATATACTACATTAATGTTTCACTTTAGATCAAACAGCAATGTAAGAATGTATAAAATTCAATTCTGTCCTAGAAACATCTAAAATGAATGTTCCTGTATCATTATGTAAGTCCATCTGTATACTGCGTGTCTGTCTATTCATTAAATGTTTTATCTATAATGAACTTCGCTTGTCTTATTTCGTTTTTGTTGGTAGTTGTTTGCGCATTGTATGTTCTATATTAAGTTGATCATATGTCAATGTTCTGTATGCTTGTATCTCCTTATGAAGGAGGAATAATAAAGTATATAAGATCTTCTTCCCTAAAAGCGAAAAGACGCAAGAAAACCTGAGTTTAGAAAACAGTCGATTTACCATAAGCAAATACTCTTCCGTAGTTATCTTGCCATTAAACTGGACAAGTTTTTTTTAGATCGCCTGAGCGAAACGTGCTCAAGGTGAGCTATTGTGGTCGGTTATTGTCCGGCGTCCGTCTGTCCGTCTATCCATATGTCCGCCTGTCCGTCTGTCCGTCTGTAAACAATAATTAAAAAATCTTCTCCTCCTGAACCATAAGGCCTAGAGCTTTGATATTTGATAATTAACATCACCTATTGACCCTCTACCAAAAACTTCAAAGAATTCCTATACTCTTAAAATTAACCTTTTTCTGTGCGATCCCTGATTTTACAAAGGAAATCTTTGAAAATCTTTTTCTCCAAAACCATAAGGCCAAGAGCTTTGAAATTTGGTACATACAACACCTATCGACCCTCTAGGAAAATACTTCAAAAAAATTACTGTATTCTGAAAATTAGCCTTTTTCTGTGCGATTCTTGATTTTACAAAGGTATAAAAAAGGAAATCTTTGAAAATCTTCTTTTCCTAAAGCATAAGGCCTAGAGCTTCGATATTTGGTATATATAATTACCTATTGCCTTCTACCGAAATACTTCAAAGAACTACCGTATTCTGAAAATTAGCACTTTTCAGTGCGATCCCTGATTTTACAAAGGAATAAAAAAGGAAATCTTTGAAAATATTTTCTCCAAAACTTTTAGGCCTAGAGCTTTGATATTTGGTACATATCATCATTTATTGACCCTCTTCCAAAATACTTCAAAGAATTACTGTTTCCTTAAAATTAGCCCTTTTCTGTGCGATTCCTGGTTTTACAAAGGTATAAAGAAGGAAATCTTTTAAAGTCTTCTTCTCCCAAACGATAAGGTATAGAGCTTTGATATTTGGTATGTATAATTAGCTTTTTGATATTTGGTATGTATTGGTGTCTATACTTCAAAGAATTACCATATTGAGCAAATTAGCGCTATGGTGGGATCATCAGTTTAACTAGGATTAAAAGAGAAAATCCTTAATTTTTTTTCTCCGAAATAATTAGACAGAGGGCTTCGCTATTTTGTATATATCATAAAGACATGAACCATCATACTCAGGGGAGCGATTTAGTACCATCATGGTACATTTTTCATTATACCATGGACAATTTTGTTGTTGTTGTTGTTGTTGTTGTTGTTGTTTTGTTTTGTTCTTGTCATTTTCACGGCAGAAAAATTCGAGTTGAAAAAAGTAAAACATAAAACTTGTCGGTGACTTCCCGAGTGACGATTGTTAGACTAGAATACATACCTAACTTTTCTTACAGCGTTAGAGGGATTCTTAAAAATAAATGAACTTTTTTTTAACAAGGTTCTTGGCACTTTAGAAAGAAAGGCAGTTAAATGCAAGAGGGCTATGATTGTCCCTAATTGCTCACCTTAGTCATCTGCTGCTTAAAGTACTGAGAAAAGACACAAGTGGAACCCTATAAATACGACAAATATAAAAGTTCAGGCATAGCGCAAAACCATCGAGTAATGCTTCATATCAAGTCTGAATACTTTAGGGTTTTTTTTTTTTCATCAAATTGCAAACAATTCGGAATTTTAACTCTCCCAAAGAAAATGTTTATTTGAAAACGTGAGAAAAGGGGAAATTGCTTGTTACAAGCAATTCCTGCAATTTCCACCATGCTCTCTACACCAAAAGCTAGTTATATTTTAATTCCAATCAAATTTGAATTGCCAACGCATTTTCTTTCTGTTTGGTCCATTCTTGAATTTTGGCATCTGGATGTAGAGGAGAATAATATATAATATTATATATATAATTTAATTGCGCCTATGGAGCATTTTTCCAAACTTTTCCATTTGTCTTTAATTTGTAACGAGGATCCTTGTTAGAGAACCATCTGGATATACTATATACCAGCATTGGATGCATTACATCTTATACTCAGTCTAGGGAGATATTCTAGCCTATGAGTATAATTTCTCGTAATACATTACAAAATCATCAAGTGATATTACATAGCAAAGATGAATGCCCCAGGCCTTATTTTTTAGGAGGAAAAAACTTTTGAACTTGCTTTAGTTGAGTGTTTTTCCAAATTTTTAACCTTTGGGTAGGGCTGTTTTTGACCGAATGACTATAAGTTTTTGAGAATTTGGTAGAAAAAGATGTGGATAATACTGTGTATTAACTATGAAAGCAGTTTATCCTATCGCCCACCATAAATACTGCCTAATAAAAAGGGATATGATAAACCTGTTGATATCAGGTCACATGCTCACGTGATTAGCTTAATCAAGTTACTTGATCACGTGACCGACCGGACATACTTTTGCGCTTTTAAACAGTTAATGTATTTATCATGTCACCTACAATAAATACTGCCTAATACAGGGGGTATGATAAAGATGTTGATATCAGGTCATATGGTCACGTGATTAGCTTTAGCATGTCACTTGATCACGTGACCGACCGGAATTATTTTTAAAATGGTTTGGGTACTTTAAACCCTTACTTGCAAACAGTAAATGTTTAAATCTTCAGCTAAAATTTTTGTCCAATGAAAATCCCTATATACGAATCTCAATCTATTTCCTACATACCATTATACATTGGAAGGAACAGATATTTGAACATAGTGTAATTTAGCGTTTCCAAATTTGGACCAAACGGGCAAGGCTGTTTTACCCAAGGAGCAAAAAACCTACAAACATGGTAGATAACTATGAAGTTATGCCACATTTCAAATATGAATGCTTAAGATCTTATGGTTAAGAAGGAGACGACTTTTGTACTTGCTGTAATTTAGTGTTTTCCAAACTTTGGCCCTATTAGCGCATAACTTTTAGTAACATACTAAAAACCATCTAGTTATGATACATGCCAAATGTGAATGTCCTAGGCCATAAAATCAAATGGGGGGAGATTTTTTAACATGCTCCATTTTAGCGTTTTTCCCAATTTCGGACCCAAGGGGTGAGGCCTTTTTTTTACCCCAGTGAAAACTTTAAAATATTCTACTCCGAAACAGAAAGACCTAGAGTTTTAATTTTTTGGTATGTAGCATCATCTTGTGTACCTCTATCAAGATTTAATAAATCATTGCCCCAGGGTCGGAATTAGCCCATACCCGGATGTCACAAGTTTTACATAGGTATATAGTAATTTTTTTAAAAATATTCTATTCTCAAACGGAAGGGCATAAAGCTTTGATATTTAGTACGTAGCAGCATCTCGAAGACCTCTATCAGAATTGTATAAATTATGGCTCCAGGGTCAGAATAAGTCCGTTCCCGGACATCACTAATTTAATATAGGCTTATATAAAGTATACTTTAAAAATCTTCTAATCCCAAACAGGTAGGCCTAGGGAATTGATATTTGATGTACATCACCAGCTTGTTGACCTCTATTAAGATCATGAAAAATTAAGACCCCAGGATCAGAATTAGCCCTTATCCTTAAGTCACAAGTTAACATAGCCTTATATAGTGAAAACTTAAAGAACCTACTTCTCTCAAAAGACAGGCCTAGAGCTTTGACATTTGGTATGTAGCATCATCTGGCGGACTTCTTTCAAAATTGTATATATAATGCCCCATGCTCATGAGTAACCCATCCCCGGACGTCACAACTTTTACATAGGCCATATATAGAGATTTCTTCCAAACAGAAGGGCCTAGAGCTTTGATATTTGGTATACAGCAGCATCTGGTGGATCTCTATCGAGATTTATAAATCATGGTCCCAGGTTCAAAAATAGCCCTTTCCCGGACGTCACAAATATAATATAGGCTTTATAGTGAAACTTTTCAAATCTTCTTCCCCCAAAACAGAAAGGCCTAAAGCTTTGATATTTTGTACGTAGCATCATTTTGTTGACTTTTAACTGTATTTGTGATCTTGGCCCAAGGTGACCGATAAGGCCCATATGCCTCATGTTCTAAATGACTGTTTGTTGTTGTTGTTGTTGTTGTTAATTTAAACTTTCTTAAAATAAAGGTTTTAAATTATACAATTAAATAAGGAAATTATGAATGAATGAATTCGAATGAATGAATGAATGAATAAATGGATGATTTATTTCAAGTAAATAAAGGCTGCCAGCCAAATATACAACATATAAGTACAAATACAAGTTCAAGAGTTGCGCGTTAATTATAGGTTTTTTTTTTACTGGGGTCGAATTTTTAGTATTTTAGGATTTTTAATTGTCTCCAGTTCTTGGCATTTCAAATGTTTCATTTACCTATCCGATGTTTTATTCATAAACAAATAAGCAAAGTGGCAGATTTCTGTAGTCAATTGCGATTTGTGTTCATTATATTATGTAAGTTGTCAATCCTGCTATTTCTGTTGTCCCAACTATACAAATGAGATCTTCTCTCGTTTAGATATTTAGCACAATTAAAGAAGGCATGGTATTTATCTTCAATACATGAAATATCAAAATGATCTTTACAAAATGTACATATTCTTTCATTTCTCGGAATGTTTGTGTTTTTACCAGTTTCAATGCTACGTTTATGGAGAGAAAACCCTATACTATATTCGATAGTGATATACCACCTTATCAAAGGCATATGCTAGCTGCACAATTGTGTGTGGTTTTGGGTGGGACAATGTCCCGAACTGAAATAAAGTATTATCGCTTTGAACATACATTCAATATACTTGTTTTAATATCTCACAAATTTTTGATTTGCACATCAAAAAATCTATTTGTGGATGAAGTACTGCTTAGATTTATTGCTATCCTTTTCAAATATGTATTAACCATATGAAAAAAAGTTCTAACTGTTCGTAGACATATTTCAGAAAACCATTGAGTGAAAGGGAAATCTTACTTTTTAGAAGCAATTTCACCTTTTTTAAACAGTTTTTAGCCTTAATGATACTTAATTCATTTTATTCAAATGCGCGTAAAACATAATAGCAAACATAGTTAAATTTCACCTAGCTGTCCTTAATTTGGTAAAGCTATTTGAAAACTACTGAACTAGAATATCGATCCTTAGTCCTCTTCTAATAATACCAGCAGTGACCATGCGTTCAAATTCATGCTACCCTGGTGGTCATTTTGGTTAATATTTCATTGCCTTAGCAGAATAATGGGTTAAAGTCAGGAAACACATGCACAAGGGTGAACATTGAAGAAATATTACTGGCAGATTATTCAAAGTGGCATATAACCATATACAAACATTTTAAAGAAATAGAATTATTATATACCTATAAAAGATATGGAGTAAAACCTGGCTGTCAAATACAACTCGACAGAAAAAAAATCAATATTCGGCGTGTAGCAAAAAACCGTATTCGTCGAGTACCGTTAAACACTGACTTCTTTTTTGTGTATTGACGTTCCGGGTTTTTCGGAAAGTTGGTTATTTCTTAGCCATTTAAGAGAATTTTCTTAATGTCATTTCCTAAAAGGTATATAATAAAAGGAATATTACAACAGTGTGTTTTTCTATTTGCTGTTATCGTGTTCTCGAAACGTGTGTAGGTATTTTTATTGGATTCGACCTTCGGTCTCATCCAATAAAAGATACCTACACACGATTCTCGAACACGATAACAACGCATAGAAAAAGACACTGTGGTAATATTCCCTATATATTCGAATAACATTTTTTTTTTTCTCTTTTGATTCCTATGCAAATGAATTATGTATGTCTCTGAATCTCTTATCATCTACAAAATAAACATAAACAGTCTTGATTTTTTAAGACATAATATCTTTTTTTCATTACTCAAAACGATCACACTGTTATATAGTATAGAGTCTGTTTTTAAGTCATCAAAAGTGATTATTCTAAAAGTGTTCTTGTTCTTTTATTCATCCGCTTACTGCTGTTGGTTTTTTCTGGCAGTTCATAGGATAATTCGTGTGTAGAGGTTTAACGCCTTTTTGAACAATCTTTCAGTTATATCACAATAAAATTCACTTATTTGTGGCATCCTTGGTAAAGCAAGTATTAGACAGGGGCTCTGAAATGTACTACCCATGGACATACCAACGTGACAGGCCGCATAGTCAGGATTCAAAGCTGTCACCTTGATAGCTCTCAGATTAAGAGCTCCTGTGTCACGTAGAACCTGAACAGAGGATAAAGTACAATGTTCTGTAACTGGAGAGCATAATGTTCAGCGATAAAGTAATTGGATTTGAATTTTAGATTAGCATTATTGTGTGAACTCGAAATCTTTAGTTGGGCGAAGTTGCTTATTGTAAGAGCTTGTTATTCGCTCGTTTTCTGGGCTTTGACTAATTTCATACTAGGATTTTGTATGTAAATTGATATCTTTGCGTCTGTATGGTATGGTTCTTCGATAAATACAGGAACAATACTGATTTGATAATATTGCTAAGATAACAACAGGAAGAATGAGTTCCAAATTACATAAACAATGTATGATTAAATTTAGCAGCTTAATTACTCCGTAGTTTGTTGTGAATCTTTCGATCGAACTTGCCACTCTCAAATATTTCTATTAAAACTATCATTTCAGTCCCAAACTGCATGAAAGAACCCTGCAGTATGGCGTTTGATACTAAAGAAGGATACGAGAAGATAAACTTAGTGATATGATTCAACTTATATTCATAGCGGCATAAACATCCTGTCAATGGATCAGAGATTTACACTGAAAGACCCTTCGCCAGGACTGAAGGATTTATAAGTTTAGTCTTTATTTCTTATTCAATAGATATTTCAAAAGATATAACATTTGTTTTACTTTAGAACCCCTTTCATGGTTTGATTAAAATGCCCTCGTTGACAGCAACTGGCATCCATATCGGTTACAAGGTATGTCTGCAGTTTCACAGCATTGCAAAAAGAAATCCTTAGATTTTTTTAGAATACGGAGACACTGTGCCTGTAAAAAGCTTTTCTTGTGTGATCCAACAACGATAAAAATTTCCTACATTTTCAGACCATTGGAACAATATCCCTTTGGTTCCATCGATGTAATAGAAAAATTAAACTCTTCTTAAGATTTTCGCTTGCATCGCCGAACGACCTTTTACAAGAAACTTCATGTCAGAAATCGAACGAGATGGGTTTGCGAAAAGCATAGTTAAGGTTACAGAACATACGGCGTTATCTACAGCTTAAAAAAGCTATAGTAACGGCGTTTATGTCGCCAAACCATCACAACGGTTTGGCATGAATGGTTGAGTTAAACATTCTGGTATTTGTAAATAACTTGATCGGCCAATTGTCAGAGGCGATCCCTCAAATTGATATTTCGGTGAAAGACCCATTTACTTTTATTCAGTGGACAACACAAGCAATACTTTCATGTTTTTTTTTTTTTTTTTTTTTTTTTTTTTGTTTGTTTTTTGTGTTTTTTTTTTCATTTGTTGTTCCCGGTATAAACGATCAGTCTTACATGAAGAAAACACACAGAAAATCGACTTTTAATTTATTTAATACAAAAAAGAGACAAAAAGGGTAATGTTTAGGCCAATAATCTCCAAGAGCGGGTCATTACGAAAGAAGACTTCATGTCAGTATTTTGGGCTAAGCTTGATCCACTTTCAGTAACTCAGAATAATCGTTTTCTGGGCTAAATCTGTCGAATGAGTACTCTATCATTTTGATAATTTTACTGTGTTTATGTGTTTTGTTGTTAAGTGATACTGTGATTCTAATGATATGTGTCGAATAAAGATTGAAACTTGACTTATTTTGAAGACAAGTAGACGATAGAACAGCTTCTACGCGCCATTATTTTTCGAAGTATTTAAACAAAAGATAATCATTAAAGGGTGTTATTTTAAATCTTCTAAAGATCATTTTGTAAAGATCGAAGTAATTTAATCTAACGTCTATGTGAAAGACAGTGTTAACCTGTTACCACACAATCTCGCATTATTCGCTTAAGAAAACTTCTTTCGAGAAAGCCGATACTGCATGTAACAATCAATTAATTCGTTGATATTCGAACAATTACTACACAAAATAGTATTTTAAAACTTAACAGCCTAAAATTTAAGAAAATTGGCATTCATTTTAACAAATACTGTAACTTTAGTATATTTTAAGCTCACCTGAGCACAAAGTGCTCATGGTGAGCTTTTGTATTCGTTGAATGTCTGTCGTCCGTCGTGCGTCGTGCGTCGTACGTCGTCAACAATTGAAGTGTTTACACTCTAGAGGCCACTGTTTTGACCCAATCTTCATGAAACTTGGTCAGAATAATTGTTAGGTCATGAGAATGAACCCTATTTATTATGGGAGGGTTCTATTTGAAAACACAGGAAAATGGGCCTTAATGACAATTTCTTTGTTTACACTCTAGAGGCCACAAATATGGCCCTATCTTCATGAAATTTTGCCAGTGTAATTATTAGGTCATAGAGATGAACCCTATTGATTATTAGAAGGATCTTTCTGAAAACACAGAAAAGGGGCCTTAAAAACAATTTCTTTGTTTACATTCTAGAGGCCACAATTTTGGCTCAATCTTCATGAAACTTGGTCAGAATAATTGTTAGGTCATAAGGATGAACCCTATTGATTATGGAAAGGTTCTATCAGATAATACAGGAAAGGGGCCTTAAAGACAATTTCTTTGTTTACAGTCTAGAGGCCACAATTTTGGCTTAATTTTCATTAAACTTGGTCAGAATAATTGTATAATCATGAGGATGAACCCTATCGATTATTGGAGGATTCTTTTGGAAAACACAGGCAACGGGGCCTTAATGACATTTTTTTGTTCACACTCTAGGGCCCACAATTTTGGCTCAATCTTCATGAGACTTGGTCAGAATAATTGTTAGGTCATAAGGATGAACCCTATTGATTATGGAAAGGTTCTATCAGATAACACAGGAAAGGGGCCTTAAAGACGATTTCTTTGTTTACAGTCTAGAGGCCATAATTTAGGCTAAATCTTTATGAAACTAGGCCGGAATAATTACTAGGGCATGAGGATGAAGCCTATTGATTATGGGAAGGTTCTTTTGGAAAACACAGAAAAGGGGGCCTTAATGACAGTGTCTTCTTTTACACTCTAGAGACCACAGTTTTGGCTCAATTTTCATGAAAATTGGCCAGAATAATTGTTTAGTCACAAGGATGAACCCTGTTGATTATAGAAGGTAATTTGGAAAACACAGGAAAAGGGGCCTTAATGACAATTTCTTTATTAATGCTCTAGAGGTTTAGGTCATAGAGAGATGAACCTTATAGATTCTAGGAAGGTTCTATAGGATAACACAGGAAAATGGGAAATAATGACAATTTCTTTGATTACAATATAGAAGTTTTGCCTCAATCTTCATGAAACTGATTATAGTTATTTGTCTCTAGTTGCATTTTTTTAACAGCAGACAGTTCAGGTGAGCGATCTAGGACCCTCATGGTCCTCTTCTTGTAAACAGGTAGTGAATTTCGAAAAAAGAAATAATCAAATCCTGCATTACAGTGCGATATAAATGATATGTAATATGCAGGATAACAATTTGAAATGACGTCACTCTGAGACGTCTGAAAATTCCAAGGGCTTAATTATGTCACATTTTGACCTCATATTGAACTCGTTCATATTGAAAACGTACTGATGACATCACAATTTCATTTGTTATCCGAGAAAACTTACCTAAATTACTCTACTTTATGACGATGGAAAATTACAATGTTTGGTGATGATATTTTTAAAGTTACATTTCAGTCGTTATACAGCAGGAATTGGTCAAAATAACGTTCACTTATAACGTTTAAAATCTCAACGACGTAACACTTTGATCTAACATTTATCCGTTACTCAGGAAAATATTTCGAAATAGCGCTTTTTAATGGCGATAGGAAATTCCAATTCATCGGTCATCACAAAAGGAAATCACATTTGATCTATTATCACGAAAAACCTGTCTAAACAATGTTACTTATTTCGTTACAAATGTTACAAATTTTCGGCGTAGTCGGAACGTCTCATTATCGCTACAACTCCCAAGTAAAAAGCTTTTGAAAATGTGTAAAAGCAGTTCTTGCTTGCTGCAAGCAATTTTTTCATCGTGTTTCCTACCCCAAAGTACAGATTGAAAAAATACTTAAAATTTCTTTAGATTTAGACCAGTCAAAAGAGATGTAGTCTGAAAATAGGTTAATATCCAACATCAATAGTTATTTTTCATTAATAAATGATTTGTGTATGTGTGAAACAAAATTAATTTATCCAGCGGCCATAGCGCAGTTGGTGGCGCGTCGCGCGTGTAACCTGATCTGGTGTCAAAGGACTGTGGCTAATACAGAAGGCATTACTAGTTGCCAGTTATTTATTGGTATTTCTACAACCACGGCTTGTCATAGATAGTGTTTATCAAACAAATGGTAGTCAAGATAGTTACATTGCGCTTTCCTGCTTCAAACCTTAAGTTTTTAAGTGTATGCATTTCTTAAAGGAAAATAGACTGAAATAATCAACAATCGTGAGTAATTTTATTTACCAATGTCTTAATATGCATAGAGAATAGATGGTTGGTGTCTTGATATGGAAAAAAAATATCGGACAAGGCGTAGGAATTTAAATTCCGAAGCCCCGCCCGATTAACTTTTCCATATAAAGACACGAACCATCTATTCTATTTATTCTGATACCATTTTTGAAATGAATTTGCCTGAAAAATGTCCATGATAAGTAAATGTAATTTAACATCTCTTCGCCGAACATGGTGCTTTGACCCTGCTGAGGTGAGGGCATCGGGGTTTGAAAGAACTCGCAACGTTTCATTTAGAATAGACATAATATGAATGAATTAACAAGAACATCTATAACTTAAACTTTAAAAAACAAAGACATACCTTGATTACCGAATGTGATTTGCCTAGATTTGTCGATCTTGTCGATCACTCAACTAATGTGTCGAAGATTTTCTGACGATTCGTTGTTATGCAGCAAAAAACAAACCTAAAGTCAATGCCAGGATGGACAAAGCTTGAGACTAGATGCATAGCCGCGACTTCTAAAAGTATTCTCACTCAAATGATATCCATGCTTAATCCTCCAAACCCTTTTATGTTTTAAAATCATGCTTTCTGAAGCTGTGTGTATGCTTCCATGAAATAAACAATGTCTGTGTCATGTATTAAGTCATCTCTACGTCACCGATCTATAATTCGACCGATGAAAGTTGAGGGTCGAGTACGTTTTTATTTGGACATAACTTTTAGCCGAAGATTTAGAAATGTATTGCTTAAAAGTAAGCTTTAAAAAGCACCCCCTACTACTGCAAAAATAGTTCCGGTCGGTCACGTGAGCAAGTGACATGATAAAGCTTATCACGTGAGCATGTGACCTTATATTAACAAGTTTATCATACCTCCTTTATTAAGCAGTATTTATGATAGGTAACACAATACAATTATGTCTCAATTTATTTTGATTCATTTCCGAATCGTCTTTCTCTATAGAAAAATACAGCCTATATTTTCCAAGTCATCTCTGTGAAACAGAATAGCCAAGACAATATTTATGTTGAAGCCTGTTTCCTAGGAATTCTTTATCTACAGAGACATTGGAAACATTATTGAACAAGAATGAAATGTCTGTTAGGTTGAGCATCTTCTAGAAAGTACGTTTGAGGTTTTTCTATCTTCTTTTTATACATTACATTTCAATTGACCAATCACGGTTGTAGATAAAAACCAATTGGATGGACAAAGCTTGAGACTAGATGCATATCCGCGACTTCTAAAAGTATTCTCACTCAAATGATATCCATGCTTAATCCTCCAAACCCTTTTATGTTTTAAAATCATGCTTTCTGAAGCTGTGTGTATGCTTCCATGAAATAAACAATGTCTGTGTCATGTATTAAGTCATCTCTACGTCACCGATCTATAATTCGACCGATGAAAGTTGAAGGTCGAGTACGTTTTTATTTGGACATAACTTTTAGCCGAAGATTTAGAAATGTATTGCTTAAAGTAAGCTTTAAAAAGCACTCCCTACTACTGCAAAAATAGTTCCGGTCGGTCACGTGAGCAAGTGACATGATAAAGCTTATCACGTGAGCATGTGACCTTATATTAACATGTTTATCATACCTCCTTTATTAAGCAGTATTTATGATAGGTAACACAATACAATTTTGTCTCAATTTAATTTTGATTCATTTCCGAATCGTCTTTCTCTATAGAAAAATACAGCCTATATTTTCCAAGTCATCTCTGTGAAACAGAGTAGCCAAGACAATATTTATGTTGAAGCCTGTTTCCTAGGAATTCATTATCTACAGAGACATTGGAAACATTATTGAACAAGAATGAAATGTCTGTTAGGTTGAGCATCTTCTAGAAAGTACGTTTGAGGTTTTTCTATCTTCTTTTTAAACATTGCATTTCAACTGACCAATCACGGTTGTAGATCAAAAACCAATTGACCTATCAAATCATTCATTTCGGGCGAAAGTGAAATTTGATATTGAAATTTGATATTGACCGACAGTAAGGTATTTTCGTTTGTTTCGTCATATCTACTTGGATATAACAATCTGTTTTATACGGTCTTCAGAGTAGCATTGTAACACAATCCAATATTTTGGCTTAAGATGAGCAAGCAACTGCTTTGTTAAAACTAATATATATATATATACTGCATAATAATTCAACACTCTCCAGCCTTTTAAACGAACGCTCGAATGTACAGCCGACTTGTAATTTAATTATTGGTGATAAAAGAGGCTGTTGCACAGATACTGAAAGAAATTGTTGGCTCTAAGTTGTAGAATTTCTAACTGTGATGCTTATAGTCATTTGTAAGAACTGTGATGCTTATAGACATTTGTAAGATAGTATTCAAATTTAGTTTGAAATGAATGCTCAAGAAAGAAAAGAAGCAACAATACTTCGCATAACGGGCCGCCAAATGAGTAAAAAAAATTCAACACGTATGGAACTGGAAATCATTGGGTAATACGTTAACTGTCGCTTGCATGGATAACTGCCTAATTCGTGGTTTCCCTGACGTATCAATTACGTCATTAACTTCCACTAGCTTTTCAGTCATTATTGACATTACCCGAAGTCTAACGACCTAAACAGATATCTTCCGATGTTTCAAAGTAGGGCATATGACATATTTCACATTACAATAACTTTTATAGTGAATTTAGTAGATTTAACACGGAGAAAGACTATTCATCAGGATAATGGCATTAGCGTCTATTCGATAAAGAGATACATGTAATTGTCCTATATCATGAAAATCTTTTCAAGAGCCGCTCAAAAGTCGGTTGAATTTCCTAATCGTACTACAGAATATTAACTTTTTTAACTTATAACGATCGTAGCAAGACACGATCAAAGATCGTTTCGCGGTAGTACCGTCTTTTGTTATGTTTTTAAAAGACGATTTTGAATACAAGTGAATTAGACCAGACCCGCATTTTTACTATGAGAAAATTTTTTGTGTAACTCGTTGTCTGCGCATGTCATATTCTCCGAAGATTGACCTGTCTTCGGGACCGTATCACTTATCCAAATTGGGATAAATATTACTACGTCGTACGCATAACTCCATATTATATCGCCAAAACGTAGCAAGTGGATAATTGCAATAAAAACTACAATTGTGGAGAAATCAAACTTAACTGTCGCCCCAAATTGATAAGAAAAATAACTGTTTTAAATTGTGAAAGCATTTATGCCTTACCTGTGCTCCAAGAAGGGGCTTCGAAAATTCGAAGCGTGCTTTTCATGGGCGCTGACATTTTGAATGTTGTGCGACGGAATCGGCCGAGTTGTCACGAATGACACTACCCAGAATGCTCAAATTAGATAGGTCAGTATTTGAAAATGCCACCTATCAGAAGATAACGTTGTGTAACTTTTCGGCGTAAGGGCGCCGCAGCAAATGATTTGATTGGTCAAAATTGCCAGGGTCAAAGGTCAAGAAGAAGAATCTAAATTAAATTCTGGATACAGAATAACTAATTCTGAAATAAGATCACGCAGAAACGGTATCAGCTTTGAAAAAAAATGTGTTTTTTTTACTGAATATTATTCACTCCGACGGAACCATCTGTCATCGTTCGTTTCGCGCGTTTTGGTAAGTCAAATCTAAATCTACTGTTTTACTCAAAGCTCAGGATAATTTGAATGAAAATTTGTGCATTTAATTTTTTTTTATTCATAACATATTGAATAAACACTTCGTTAGTTTGCACTTGTCCCATAATCACATAGGACAGGCTGTACAGCTGGCTGGGTGGGTGGGTGGGGTGACTTCCACTGGTCTTAGGAATGAGTTGACGGTAAGCCCTTTCTCAGCCTTTATCAGTTTCAGACCTGACTTTTAACCAACACTGGCTTTGGTGGTTTTGATTCTCAGTAGTCAGGATTGAAATATTTGTGAGAAAAGGAGAAATTGCTTTTTACGATCAATTTCTTCTTTGCCAGGAAAATTCTCCATGATTGTACTTCTTCAGGGCGTCAGACAGGATCATCATGTGGTAATGAGCTAGCCTATAATCAATCCCACACAACGCTGCTTTTGTTGCCCCCCCCCCGCCCAAAAAGGCTTTGAAAGTCATTATGAAGAAATAAAGGAAAGACTTGTTTCAAGCAATTTCTTTCATCATCATAAATGATAAATCATTAATAAAAGACCAGGAATTTAAAGATTTTATTGATTAAATATTATTGTCAGCAGCTTCCTGAACCCTTTTCCCACAAGCAAATTCTCTTTTTGCACAATATTTTCTACCTCATAGGATGGTTTCATTTCAAATTGCATCCAATTTTCAATGCCATCTGCAACCTCTTTCATTTTGAACCAGTCTAAGTTTTTTAAAAACAGGAAAGGGTTTAATAAGAAACTGTCCAACTTTTTGTGGTCTGGTAACAGGTTAATTTGTTTTTTGGTTGGTAATATTTGAAACCCACTCAGACTGCTAGCTTTGCTGTGAAGGTCCGTCCGGCGTTACTGTGAATGAATACATTGTGTCGTTGTTCATGAAAGAGATGGATAATCAAAAAATATATTATTTATTATTAATAATCATTTTAAAGCTTAACTGGTAACAAGGGTTTTAATTCTTATCCCAATTTTTTGCCTTTCAACCCCCATTTATGCAAAGCAGAGGGTACAAAAATCCCAATTAAAATCTTAGTGGGACACTGATGGCAGGGATTATAAGGAGTTAACCAATTTCTACACAATGACCGTCTTAAATGCCCCTAAAGAAAAAAGCTTTGAAAAATATTGTAGAAAATGAGGAAATTGCTTGTCACAAGCAATTTCTTCATTTTCCACAATGTTTCCTACTAAAAAGTGGAAAAAATCTAAAATTTCATAAACTTTAAATTTTTGTCTGTAACTCCTTTAAATTTGGACCAGTCATAAAAAAATTCGTCTGGAAATGGGCTAAGGACACAGGTTTTGCGAGCCTGAAACTCACAAATTTGTTGCCAGGACTCTAAACCTTTCTGATGTAAGTCCAATGAATCCTCTTAGACTCACCCTCAACTTCAGGAAGGACCTGTTTAAGGTTTTTATGGCCATAATTGTTAATAGGTTTTCATCATTTAACCTCAGCGCTTTGAATTGAATGTTTCAAGATTCAGGCTGTGCTATACCACAGTTGGTAGGGTGTAGGACTCCTAATCATGGGGTCACAGGTTTGATTCCTGGCTACAAAAATATCATTTCTAATATTAATCTACCACCAATAGGTGGATTATGATAAACCTAAGTTGGATGAGCAGGTTGAGGCTTAGAAAGGATAAAGTGATATTACTGGTGTACCAGGAATCCTCGGTAACCGTTAGCTACTCAAGCTGTAACAATTTGACTGAAATCAGTTGGAGTTATAACCATTCAGTCTATCAAACAATGTTTTTAGCCATTACCACACAATCCAAAATTTATGCTTTGTAGAATATGAACAGTTAAAAACATTGTGAGAAAAGAAGAAATTGGTTTTAATTAGCAATTTCTTTGAACTTTTCTCATAATGTTTCCTACATTGTCTGGAACTTATATTTTAAATTTTAGAAGCTTTGAATTTCATCTGCAACCTATTCAGATTTGATTTTGTTTGAATGGGGTTTTACGCCCCTTTCAACAATCTATCGCTGCGGCTGGAGCACCTAACAATGGAATCCTGGTATTTCTCACACCAGTACTAAGGTTGTCTAAAAAGCTGCTCATCATGTCCTCTCAGGCCTCTTACTTAACCCTTTGACAAGTGAATATCTATTTAGATCTTGCTGTTAAGTGTGGATGTCCTGTGACTGGAGTACTCTCCATACTGATCTAGTAATTGTTAATCTATTAACCATTTCCTAAAAAAAGGGTCATTCTGCTGTACATGATGTCATGCAATGGTTTGAGTTTTCATCAACATTTTAACCCTTGTCATGCTGGATACATTACCTTACTTAATTGCTGTAAAACCAAAGGTCTACAGCTCCTGCCAAAACCAGAATATTCCGGGTTCAGCATGAGAAGTGTTAAAATTCGGAAATTTTGAAATTCAAGTTATTAATAGAAGATTACTTAAATCGACATTAATCAAACACTTTTGGTTTGTTCAAAATGGATTAAACTGATATTGCTAAATATTCAATCAATCAGGACCATATAGAATGTGTCTCCTTATTCAAAATCATGTATGGGGGTTCGATTCCCTCCCCAGACATTATAAATAGCTGGTGCATAAAGGGACAAATTGTCTGGTGGTCCCACATGATTTTGAATTAAAAAAAAAAAACAGATACCTCATTGAATGAAATAAACCATTTGGAAATCAAGGTAATGAATGAAATTGACTGCCACTGGCCTAATTGCAATGAAATATAATTAACACCAGGATGATATATTTAGTGATTAATAAAGACTGAAGAAAAGTGTTTGATTTATGTCTTATTTGCCATGATTGCATATTTTCTAGTTTTACAATATAATGAATTGATATGCATCCACAGATACCAAGGTCTTGGTCATTCAACAAGGTCAAGGTCATTTGTCAAGGTCAAACATCTTCAAAAACTTACTTAAAAACCATAACATTTACAATTTCTTCAAGCCTATTTAAGATTCATTGCTCATATTTGGCACGATGATGGAAATGGGTTAATGGGAATTTTTTTCCCTTTATGCTTTTTCATGCTGTATAAATAACCTTACTGAATCGCTGTAAAATCAAAGGGCTGAAAGCACAGATAGAACTTGTTCAAAACCAATATTTCTTTTAGAATTCAATTTCATAAACAACTCTGCCAGGAAAAGTACAATCAGAAGGTGTAGACCAAGATCAGTATGCACTTATGTGTAGGCTGTTCCTGGTCTACACCTCCTGCCGAAACCAGAATATTCCGGATTCAGCATGAGAAGGGTTAAAACTTCAATTTATTCATTTACATACCCTGCTGTAGGTAGGGAGAGGCCAATCTTGGCCAAAATTGTGTCTGCCCATCTGTATGTCTGTTTATATTTTTGTAATTTGAATTCTGTAAGATGGTTTTGGGGGGAAAATTTCACAGAATATTTATCATCAAAATTATTGGGTTATACATTTTTTACTGGATCACAGAAAACAACCTTGTTAACTTCTCTTACTTGTCCTGCTGAATCCAGTTAACTCAATTGATAACACCCTATGCTCATAATGCTTGGGTTGGGAGTTTGAACCCCACTTCAGCAAATTTTCTTTCTGACATATGACAAAAGTCAGCATGACATGAATCATTTATCTCTTACCAATGGGTGATCAGGCCCTGTTAGGCATGTGACATGTTTAGTCCGTCAATATCTTGTGTGCACTCTAGAGGCCAAATTTTTGGGTCAAATGTGGTGATTTTTTGTCAGAATAATTGTTTCCATAAATTCCCGGTCAAGTTTTGGTCCCATGGAATAATACAGTAGGTCAAATCTTAGAAAAACCTTGTGTTCACTCTAGAGCGAACATTTTTAACTCAAAATTATAATGTCTTCATATTTGGTCAGAATATTTATCATCATAAAATCTCAGATTGCTGTCATAGCCCAGTCTGTAGTGCATCAGACTCCAAATCTTCAAATATGGAATGTCATGGGTTCGATTCAGGGCGGCGGCAAATGTCCTTTCCGAGATTTGTCTCTCACCAATGGGTGGATAAATATAAACCTAAGTGGGATAGCAACTGGAGGCTAGGAAAGGTTGTAGTGGTAGTACTGGTGGGAAAATACCAGGAATCCATTGTTAGATGTTCCAGCCTCTGCAATATAACTAGAATACTGTTGAATTGATTGAGTGAATGCGGTTTAAGGCCACTTTTAACAGTTTTTCAGTCGGCATAAACGATCCTTAAGTCATGCTGTTTCAAAATACTTCAAGGAATTGAAATCCATGAAGAACTCTTGTTGCCATGGCAACGGAGTGAAAAAACTTAAAAAATCTTCTCCTTCCAAGCCTAAGGCCTAGAGCTTTGTTATTTGGTACAAATCATCATCTATTGACCCTCTACCAAAATACTTCAAAGAATTACTGTATTCTGAAAATTAGCTCTTTTCTATGCGATCCCTAATTTTACATAGAAATAAAGAAGGAAATGTTTAAAAATCTTCTTCTCTGTGCTTCTATAGTGATTGAAATTTTACTAATAGATACAGTGTATTTGGAAATTGCTTTTTGTACTTAAGATAGCAACAATTTCCATTCCAAATATGATATGATGGAGTTCGTATACATTTTGGAAGTTTTAATGTCGATGAATAGAAACTGCGATCGTTCTGAGGCTTTGCCTTTTTCATATTATATTTTGTAAAGGGGTTGTCTATTTCGAATATTCTTAGATAATCAAGAACGAATCGGAGTACAACATAACCGATTCGTTATGTCAAGATAAACCTACAAAAACGACGTTACTTTATGACGTAGGAAATACCAATAGCTTAGTGACGTCGAATCTGGATCTAATATTTAATGCGTTATCTGTGAAAACCCGCCTTTATGACGTTGAAAAATTACAGTTCTTTGATGAGGTTACAACTTGTAAATTTTGTGTGTGTGTGCAAGGTAGAATTAGTTTTGAAAAAAAAGTAAAAATTTTGTTGGCAGTGAAAAGTGAGAAAGGGTCGACATATCATAAACGCGTAGTTATCTTTTTTTCATTTTCAACTGTAGAAAATACTGTAAAAATGGAAAACTTTGTTTCTAAAAGGTAATATATTTTCCCACGATATATTTTTATTGTTGTTGTCTTCTCCAACAAACATGTCAGATTCCCGTGAATCCATCAACTGAAATTGTCGTCCTGAGTGTTTTAGATTTTAACCAATTTGTCTTCTGGTAAAATGTACAATTGATATACACGGGTAATAGCATCTTATTATTTCTTACATAAATACATCACTGAATGTCATTGTGAGTCATGTCTCGCGAGAGCCGATATAATAATCTCGACAAAAATGTATCTATCGTGTAAAATGGATCGGGTCTCAAAAGATCATAACGTTGTCTGCATAAACTTGTATTTGACAGTATAGATTCATTGCCTATTTGTAACATAAATGTTTATATTGACAAAGTATACCAGTGCATTGTACAGAGTGTCAAAATCGAATCTGATACCCAATTACCCAAATCGTCTTTTAAATCATTTCTTAAACCCTATTGGTCTGTGGATCTCAAACAGCATCATGCGTTTATAAATGCGTATTAAGCGCAGGCTATGGGTTCAGGCTGGAAGACCTAGAGGTGATGAATTTATACTGTACACAGAATACAAAGATGCTATGTGTAATTTTCGACGTTTTCATAGAGCAGCTTCCAATAATTATCTACAACAACTTAATTCAGGAATTGATTCTACATCTAGTATGAAATGTCCATTATTCTGGAGATTATTTAATTCCGGACGTAAAAAGTGAAATAGTAATATGTCAAAATAAATGAAATTTGGCGATTCTGTTTTCCGAAACTATGGGGGTAGTCTGTTAATGCATTATATTTATGTTTTATATGGTTTAATGTATTGCTTTGATTATGTCCCCGAGTCACTTAAGTATGGACTTCTCTTATCTCTTTATAAAGGGGGGAACAAGCCGAAAAACGAAGCAAATAGTTATAGAACAATAACATTATCACCTGCAATATTTAATTTTGTCTGAGAGGGTCTTATTAAAACGTTTACAAATGTCTGTGAACAAACCGTTACACTCTCTTAGGTGCAGCCTTCAACCCGGTTTAAACAGTACAATGACATCTTTTATTTTAAGTGAAAGTATTAGTTACTGTAAGGAGAAACAAAGGAAATTGTTCTCCTCTTTCCTAGATGCGCGTCAGGCATTTGATTGAGTTTTGCATGACGGCCTATATTATAAATCATTCGAGTTAGGGGTTCGAGACAAGGTTTCAAAAATTACCATGTCTATGCATTTGAATATGTTTAGTGGCGTTCTATGTAAAGTTCATCAATCCTAGTGGTTCCCAGTTTTGCAGGGGACTCGTCAAGGATGGGTATGGTCCCCATTTCTATATTTTATCTACATCGATTCTTAATCGAACAATTAGTCATTAGTGGACTAGGATTTAAGATAAACAGTTTATGTTTATGTGCGCCTTCATTTGAAGACGACATGATGCTTCTGTCTTTATCTGCACGTGCCCTACAATCAATGCTGGATATGTGTTATAGATATTCATGTCTGTTGAGATTTCAATATAATCTGTCCAAATGTAATATTGTTATTTTCAATGAGTCAAAAACAGCATTGAAGGATAAATCGCGTTCATGGTATATTAGTTTTCATGAAATTAAAGTGACGGAAACAGCTATTCATCTGGGTATATTGCATGACAAATATTCATCCTCGACACAACAATTGTTAAGCATTTCAATCGGAAGTTAAGGGGATCCTTCCTTGGACTTAGAAAAGACGGATTAATTGCTTAAACCCTTTAACTAATCATAAAATATATAAATCTGTTGTTTACCTAGAGCTCTGTTTGGTTGCGAACTATTACCTCCCTTTAAAAACAGCATTGACAATTGAAAGGTCACACAGATTTTGGTACAAATTCAGGTACTACGTTCCGGGTCAAGGACTGATTTTGTTCTTGGTTTAATAAGCGCTCAGGTAAAAAACGTGTTTAAAAAGCTAACTTTTCTAGGACATTTTGACCGCATTGAACAAATATCTACCGTTAAAGAGCGTTTTCTGTTGAGGCTATATTCATTTTATAATGGTCTTGTTTGCAATGGTTTTATTTCAGAATTAGACGAAATTTTAACAAAATATGGGATTATGCATGTTCTTGATGAATTTGTAGCTTGTGGTCTTTTCCCCTCGAAATTGTTCTAAGAAAACAAGTCTCAAGTTTAGAATAAATAACAATTATATAAATCACTGGAA
This sequence comes from Fragum fragum, assembly GCA_946902895.1. Lineage (NCBI taxonomy): Eukaryota > Metazoa > Mollusca > Bivalvia > Cardiida > Cardiidae > Fragum > Fragum fragum. The sequence continues at coordinate 727,563 of OX336383.1, forward strand.
ATAAGGATAACAGCTCCAGAATTTGCTTTATATCGTGAAATTCAAACCGATTTTAATGACCGTTCTTTGAGATTTTTGTTTATAAGAATTCAAATATATTAAGTGTATGTTCCTCTCGAGCAAAAAATATTGCATATTCAGCTGTTTTTGATCCCGAAAAATTTCGAGACTCGTTAAGAAATATTATTGAATATAATTTTAATCAAACAGTCGTCTCGTCCTTATCGTCAATGTGCAACAGATTATCTGAAAACTATCTTTGGTCTTGATGTGAATTTTAATTCTACTTGAGGAAATGAAAATAAAAGAATTTATGAGTTACCCATGAAATTCTTCCATAGCATTTGTGTTATTATTATCTGAGTTGGAAACCATAAAGGTATTCGACAACTGGGGAGTGATCGTAAGTTAAAAATATACTAAGGGAAAAAAGTTAAGCATTTTTTTTCGACCTACATTATTTTTCAACATAAATGTATAAACCTTACAAAATCAGTCTCGTTTGCAAATTTAAAAGCTAACTAACTAATTATGCATTAAGAGCACGTTTTCCTCGCTTCTAAAGGCTGCCTGACGCAATTTTGCTGACACACGTTCTGCACGTTCTTCCACATGTACGTGAAGTCTATATCCACAATATCTATCCCAGTTTATTGGTTAGCATCAATAACAAGATAACTCATTAAAACATTTAAATAAATTCAAATGGGACGTCGCCCAGGGCTTAACTTAGACCAACGGAACGTAGCCATCGGTATGCTGGCTGGTGGTATGATGGTAAAAGAGGTGGCTCAACATTTTGGCGTGAGCAAAAGTTCCATTTCAAGACTCGCACGTCGACCTTACGTTGGCATTCCTTTGACACGTGCACACAGACATGCAAGATTGAATTGGACAAGGGTACACCGTCGATGACCAAGACGAATGTGGAATCAGGTCCTATTCACAGACGAATCCCGTTTTAATTTGATGTTTGCGTATGGCAGGGTACGTGTTTGGAGGCGTGATGGCGAAAGGACGGATTCCGCCAACGTCATTCAACATGACCGTTTTGGAGGCGGCAGCGTCATGGTCTGGGGCGGTATATCATACCGTTGCAAGACTGACTTGGTAGCCATTCAGGGAAACGTAATTGCCGTTCGATACTGCACCGAAATTGTCCAGCCAGTGGTATTGCCGTTCTTGCGTCAAGGGCTTGCTACCATTTTTCAGGAAGATAATGCCCGTCCACATGCTCGGCACACGTCGAACCTTTTACAGACTAATAATGTTGATGTGTTGGATTGGCCAGCCAAATCACCGGATCTGTCTCCGATCGAACACCTTTGGGACTATCTGATATGGTAGGAGAGTAAGAGACAGGAATGACGTTAATTACGTTAGAAACCTGGAACGTGTTCTGCGTCAGGAATAGGGTCGTATCCCTATGGCCATTAATCGTAGGCTCATTTCCAGCATGAGAAGACGCTGTGATGCCGTTATTGGCGCAAACGGTGAACACACAAGATATCAAATATTTGTGTTACTTTTACTTCCCTACCCCTACCATGTTGACGCTGTACAACAGACACGTATGACTTTGAAAATCATCTGATTATTTTGAAATACTGTGGCTAACACATAAAAGATCGATGTGTGAAAATATGGTTTGAATCCAAAGCTAGACACCGGAGAAATTGGCTGTAACGTACGAAATTGCTAAACTTTTTTCCCTCAGTATAGATATGAATTAATGTAGACATATCATGGCTTTTTGGCCTCTTTGGTTATACATATATTATGTTTATCCCTTTTCATTTTACATAATGGAAGTAGTGGGCAAGGAGGATTTTGCTTCACGTCGAGTTGACAGGTTATTTGAATATTGGATATTGGATAATCATCAAAAAAGAAAATCACAATTGACCCTTATGTTTATCGGGGTAATTACGATATGATCATCCAGTCCATTTTATAATCACTTGTAGGAAATCGATCTATCGCATCTCAGAAGTCCGTTTCAACCTATTAGAGATCCGCTTCTCTTCAGAATTTCAATTTAAATAACTAACTGCCGAAACAGCAATAATATCAGAGGCGCATCAAGCCTGGAACAGAAAGTTATAACGGGTTGGCCCATCTCCTACATGAAACAATTTTTCCTGAAATTTATTTTAGAGCTTTCCTCGAACGCTAGCATACAGACGGGCGATGAGGGTTACAGTCAATGCGGAACATCTCCAAACCAAGATAAGCGAACATTTAGGAAAATGAAGATTGATTAGTTTAGACGAAACGAGTGCTATAGTCACAATAAGCCAAAATTGTAGGTCCGATTTTCTGAGATGCAATTGGCCTATTGCATTCCCTTCCCACTTTCGTCGTTTGCCCCTCCCTTTGACTACAAGAGGAAGTCCCGCTTCTATTTTTAACGGCGTTATTTAACCCTTTCCTGTACAATCCCTTGTTTTTACGTCCTTGTGATTTTATACTTGAGAAAACATTGTGGGAAAAGAAGAAATTGCTTGTAACAAGCAATTTCTTCCTTTTCCGCAATATTTTCTACCCTACTGATTGGTTATATTTAAAATTAAATTCACTATACATTTTCGTATGCAAAACCTTTGAATTTCGGACGGGTCTAGAAAATGTAAAACAGGAAAGGGTTAAAAAAAACTATGGCCAGTATCATATAACAGAAAAGAAGTACAGTTGGTTGGCGACCTAAACGTCGTAACTTCAGCTTGGAGAAGCTGTAGTTCGTCGTTTAAGTCGCTAAACAAACAAAAAAAGGTGAACAAAAATGGCGGCCTATTTCGGAGATAAAAACTCATTTCTGGTCTCAATGAATGTTTTCATTGGTCGACTGGATATTTAATTGACAGCCGCGATTGGTCAATTTAGAATAAGACGTGATACTATGAACATGGTAAGGTGGCTAGGAAAACGCCGTAAACATCACGCAATTCTATCCAGACAGGTAGGAGAGGAGTTGCGTTGATCCGAACTTTTGTATTAAGCCTTCTTTTTCTGTGATACAGCCTAAAATAGTGCCCAAAGAATATGACGAAATCGTGTCGTAGATATAGTTTAATGGCTTCAAACAGAAGTAATGATTTGACTGTTTTATGAACTCTTGATTGACACTGGGTTACTTACCTGACCATATGACCCACAAACAAGAACATTTGACGTAGATATCAAACGATGTTCATCAGAGCATTTAAACAAATTAAAATCTGGGGATTGTAAAACGTGTCCATTCACGTCGGACTACGAGGACTGCAACAGCAACTCAACGTTTTCATTTATTTTAACTGTAAATGTCATACCGTCATAACTTGATGTCATTTAGTATAAACTTTATTTGAAAAAAGAAAATACTCGATTCTATACAACATATTTGCTCTTACGATCTAATCTATGACGTTTGTAGGAAATGTCAGTCAAAGAATCAATCAAATTATTCTTTGAGATCAGAATTGAACTTTGAACCCCGACATTGGTCGTCATTAATGTGATGCATTTCTGTTTGTTTAGCGAATTGAACATCGGTTCTACAACCTTTTCAAGCTGTTCTTTCTATGTTTAGATCGCAATCAAACATAAAGATAACTAGCCAAATTAACCACGTTTATTATCGAAGTGGAACTTCCAGTTGGAGTCTGCGGGAGTCACCAACCACCCGTTAATTGACCAATTAAATAATTCGTGAGCTTTTCAGCTCCGACATTGGCCGCCATTTTTATTAGCCTTTTCTGTTGATTTGGCGACTTAAATGTCGTAACTACAGCTTATTCAAGGTGTAGGTACGACGTTTATGTCACCAACCAACCATTTACATTTTGTTACGTGCTATTGGCCACAAATTTAGCAAAATAATTCTGTTAAGAATTGAAACAGAACTTCCTATCGGAGTCAGTGGGCGGGGCCAGCAATTGGTCAGTTGTCATTTGTATTGACGATACTAAGATATTACGATACATATATATGAAATGAATTAATTTTCCCTTAATCTCTATTGGAAAAGAAATTTTGCAAGTTCGTTAACTCTTCCCTAATAAAATATAGCACTAGCTGGGAGAGCTTCTTAAAGTTTGTAAGAAGAAAAAAAGTCCAGTTTACCTTTGTAAATTTATTTTGTTAGGAATTATTATCGTTCTTAAATACTCAAAGTGGCAAAGAAAATACACAACTATTTTCTTTTTTCCAACATGGTCAAAAAAACAATTAGCTTCGATTTCGTTAAGCCTGCATCCATCGTGAAGAAGGAAGCGAGTCGGACACTCCATTCTGAGATCATTGGTTCGATCCCAGGTCGCGGCAATTATCTTTTCCTGCATTTGTCTCCGACCAATGGATGGATACGCGTAAACATAATTTGTGGGAGCAGATAGATTGGTGTTAGTGATAGTAAGAGAAACACCAGGAATACACTATGTGCCCCGACCGCCGCGATATGGCTGAAACGCTGTTAAAAGCGGCGTTAACCCTATTCAAATAGCCCCCACAGATGAATCTAAAAAGAAAATTGTGTACACCTGCTGTTCCATTTTTCATTCTGTTGATCAGAAACCGGGCATTAAGGGAGAAATGTATCTGGCCGATTTTACAAAGACAATACTTGAAAGGCTTCTTTCAATGTGATCATTTACCATGAAGTCAACGGGTATTTTATGTAACTCGATCTCGTTATGACAACGGTCACGTGACTAATTTAGAAGATGTCAGCAATTGTCTTGGTTGTTAATCAAACATTCCTTTTGATTGGTTGAATCTATCTCAAATTATGTTTAACAAACAAGTGTTAGTCAAGATAGTTACAGTGCGCTTTTGGTCTTCAACCCTAACGTATCGCATTGTGTCAAGTTCTGTGAGCTAAGGAGAAATAGAATAAAATACAGTCTATAGTAACTGTGAGTAATTTTTTATTCCGTTTTCTCTGTCTTCTCTTTTTGAAATTGCTCTCGTCCTATATTCTCAAGTACTACCTGTGCAGCGGTGTAGCTGAGAAATTTTCAAGTTTAAGCCCGGTTTCCTTGAAGTTCGTTGTCTACAAATAAATTCTAAGAAAACATTGATGGAATAGAAATATTTTCATCATTTTTTAACAACATTTCATCCATACTTGCGTTGCTATTTAGTAATGTAATTCGATACTCTCACAAAGTTATCGTTTTATGATATTAATTATTGTAATCCTTTATTCTTTTCCCCCTTTTAAAACAATCCACTTATCGTTAGTTCTTTCTTCATTGCATTCTGGTCGCGGTCATAGCGCAGTGGTAACTTGTGGGACTTCTAGTAATAAGGTTCCGGGTCGATTTCCGGCCGCGGCGAATATCTTTTACGACATTGTCTTCCGACAATGGATAGATAATCGTAGTCCTAAGTGTGATGAGCGACTAAGGAAGGACTTAATGGTGGTATTGGTGTGATATATACCAGGAAACCATGATTAGGTGCTCCAACCGCCGTGATGTGACTTAAAAACTGATAAAAGTGACGTAGACCTCCATTCAATCAACCATGGCATTCTTTCTTCCTTAATGCACCACGAGGCCTTGACTTGAAATCTTCCACCTGGCCAGGCCTTGTGTGTGCCGCTGTCCCTGAAAAATGTCGAAACTAATAAAGATTGATGTTGAAGTCAATTTTGTAGGCTATTATTATTTATCAATATATTTGTTAAACAAATGTTTTTGGAAAAAAGCATTTAGTCTTAGTTCGCACCATTTATTATTCTATGGTTATTTTCGAGCAATTAAATCCAACGCGATCCGTCTCAAAAAAGGGTGGAAAAAGTAAAAAGTGTCGATAGTGTCGATAGGCATCATACTTCACGGATTGCCCAAGAACGGACGAGTTTGATTTCCACACTTAGTTACTCTTCCATTCAAAACGACATTTTTACTATTTCTTTCTTGCCATTCAAACAGCCGTCTCAAATCATTCGAAAGATTCCACAAGTTTATTAATATCGCACAAAGCATTCCATAATTACATTAGTTGACCCGAGTTAGGCTGTATCAAGTTAAGACCAAATTATCTGGTTAGATAATGACCAAAGTCTCAACCTTAGAAGATTGTTCACGAACACTTATAATCCAGATGTTTCACGACCCAGAAAGAGAGGCGGAGACTCAAACCTGTATTAAAAAGGAAACTACGGTAAATTGATTTTACAATATTTAGATATAACGATGTATATTTCTGATCTCCTAAGTGCTGATTACGAGTAAATAAACATTTAACAAAAAGTCTACCAAAATCTCTCTTTATTTGTTTCATTATACAGACCTTATTTGACATTTGCTGCTTGATTCGACATTTTTCTTTCTTATCCATTAACACCCAGTCTAACAACATTTTTACTCCATGCAGAAATATGTTTTTGGAAAACGTAGTCGAAAAAGAGGAAATATTATTTCTTCTTGATATCTTCAACCCGATTTCAACACTTATTATCAACTTTAAATCATTTTTTTATCATTGCCGTCCAGACAATCTGTAAATTTTGGAAAAATCTATAATATTGCCATCTACAACTTCTCTCAAATAAGAACATTCTATGATGTTGTCGTCTGGGTCAGTATGTTTCCCGGGATTTTTTCTTCAGATGTGCACTTTCCAATAAAGATTCAAATATCTAAATCGGTCGTTTTTGTTTGTTACAATGTAAGGTGGAAAAGTTATAAAGTGTCAATCCAGGTTAGACTTCAATGTGTGAGCAATTTGAAAACGATCGACATATTTCGTGCAAACTAGATTTTACCCCCCCCCCCGTAAATATTCATTTTCTAAATATTTTCTCGAAATTTACTGCTTTAAGAAAACAGCATTAGAAACGTGTGTAAGATTGCGCAAACGTGTTTCTAACGTGTTTGTAGCGTGTGTGAACGTTCACAGAGCGTGTCTCCAACGTAAGGAGCGTGTGCGGATAGTGTGCCGAGTGTATGTTAACACGCTCGGCACACAACCAGAACTTTTGTGCATGCACACAATTTTTCGAGGTACTCAAAGTATCATAGCGTGTGCCAGCGCATTACAGCGTGCTGTTAACATGTGCGGAACGTACCCATAGCGTAACCAACGTGTTGGGAGCATGTGATTTAAAACCCAACACGTTCGGCCTCTTAAGATTGCTATCGGTTTTAACGATATTTCGATACATATAGGTAAATTTACAGTCTCCTGAATATGGTTTGAAAGAGAATGTATTTAATTGAGAAAAAAACGCAGCTGTCTATTAAGGAATCACTTGACCAATCAAATCATTCGTTCAATCCGGAATTGAGCTTTGAACTCCGACATTGACCTCCATCTTTAGAAACATTTTGTATATTTGGCGACTTAAACGTTCAAACGTTTAACCATTGTCAAACTGAATATAGAATGTATAATTGAAAGTACAGTTTAAAGTTATCTATTTTGAAAATTGATTGATCAATGATTGAATCGCTTGGCCCGCCCACTTAATCCGTTGCCCCCCAATTACTACAACGGAAAGTTCCACTTCGTATTAAACGGCGTTGTTTTGCAAAAAATATTGACGGTGGCATGTAACAAAACTGTACAGTAGTTGGTTCGCGGCCCAAAAGTCGTAAGTACAGCTTGAACAAGCCGTAGTTATGAAGTTTAAGTCGCTTAACTAAAAGAAAATGCTTCGAAAAATTACGACCAATGTTAGTATTCAAGCTTCTCTTCTGGTTCGAATGAATCATTTGATTGGTCGATTTATTCCTTGATTGACAGCCGAGAGTAGTCAATTCCATAACTTTCTCTCTTAAACTATAAACTAAACATAATTCAACAATTATATGGATTTTCCAGATTTAACCTTGCTCATTATAGCTCTGTTTATCTTTTCTTTCATTTTAAGCTCACCTGAGCACAAAGTGCGAGGTGAGTTATCATGATCTGTTAATGTCTGTCGTCCGGCAGGCCGTCTGTCCGTCCACATTCTTTAAAAATCTTCTCCTCTAAAACCGGTCGACAAATCGAGCCAACACTTTTCAGGGTGTTTATTTGGTGAAGATCTACAAAAGTTATTAAAAGAATTTCGCTCCGTGGCATATGAAAATGGAAAATGATTAATTGAATTGACACGGGGTTTAACGTCACTTTTAACAGTATATCAGTCATATCGCGGAGGCTGTAGCACCTCACCACAGATTCCTGGTATTTCTCACACCGGTACTACCACTACATCCTTTCAGACCCTCCAGCCGCTCATCCCACTAAGGTCTATGATTGTCCAGCCACTATTGGGAGACACATGTAAGAAGGTATATACGTCGCGACCGGAGGATCCAACCCGGGACCCGTGATTAGGAGTCCTACGCGCTACCACTGCGGTATGGCCTGGGCCAAAAGCTGGAAATGTAAATCTTTAGAAAACTTTTTTCAGGAACTACAAAACCAATTTCAATTATATTTAATGTATAACATAATCAAATCGTTTTCTACCAAGTTCTGAAAAATTATACACCTGCTGTCAAACAGTACCCCGCGCCTTAGGTCAAAATTTAGGAAAAACGTTCAATTATAGCAAGTTCATAAGTCTTCTCCTCTTTAATTATACGGTCAAGGGCATTCATATTTGGTATGTAGCATGACTTAATGAGTTTGTAGTATATCATTAATAATTATGCCCCTGGAGTCAAACACGGCCATGCACCAGGCGTCCAAAGCTGGGAAGGTTGCGAAAAATAAACAAGTTCAAAAGTATTTTGCCTGAAGCATTCATATTTGATATGGAGCATTACTAAAGATATACCAATTTGGGTAAAAAATTGCCTAGTAGCAGAGATCAAAAGTTTTCAAAAACGCCCCCTTAAGAGTAGATTCAAAGTCTTCTCCTCTTAACCCATTACCAGACGCCAAAATGTTACGACGTTCCAATTTGAAAGAAGTTAAAAACAGCTATTCAAATTAGATTCAAATTTTAATATAAGTAGCTTTGAAGACAGAAAACATTTTGGGAAATGGGAAAAATGTTGTATCAAAGAAAATTCTCGCCATCTCACAATGTAGTGAAATGCTGGATTATTTGGTAATTGAATTAACTCTAATACCTAAACCATTCTGTAGCACTACCAGATGATTTTTTACTTGGCCCCAAATATTTCTTTAATCCTTTCCCACACAAGAAAATTTTAGACTGGTCCAAATTTAAAAGAGTTGCAGAAGACAATTCATAGTTTATGAAATTTTATTTATTTATTTTTTTTCTTTCTTTTTTTTCAACTTTCTTGGAAGAAGTTATTGTGAAAATGAAGAAAATGCTTTTTACAAGCAATTACTTCATTTTACACAATGTTTTCACAATTGATTTTCTTTAGGGGCGTCCAAAAGCGTCATTGTGTGGGAATGAGTTAAGTCTGAATTTCATGTCTGATGAATTTTATGGCTGAGAAGGGGTTAACGAAATGTTTGAAATGTTAATATGCTATTTTTGTATCTTTTTTTATTATAATCAATCAAAAGTTCAAGTCAGTATATCCAACAAGCAAAGATAATCCTTGTGCATCAGACTCATTTCAAGAAAGTATTTGTTGTGTGCCATAGACCATAGGTAAAACTACATATTAACACTTTTTTTTTAAATAAGCCCCACCCATATAACTCATGTTTGTTTGTTTGTTTGTTTGTTTGTTTTTAATCAAATAATTTTATCGGATTAGGTAGACCTCGCCCGAAGGAACATTTCCGCAAAAGAATCATGAAATCAATTGAAACCTTATAGAGAAAATGATTTGTAATGGTTTTCCATAAGCGTTTGAGGAAATCTGACAAATAACAATGTATGAAACAATCCTGTGAAGATTGGTTGGGATCTAAAAGGTAGTTTCTTAGGAGGAGATGTATTTTTTAAGATAAAAAGTAAACGCAATAACGGACGGACGATCGCACGACAGACAATACACCATGACAGTAGCCAGCCGACCTTCGGCTAGTGGAGCTAAAAATCAATTCCCCTACCATATGAAATGTTTAAGCAAACAACAAAGGTCCTAGGGGCTCTGCTTAGAGGTCGTGCTGTACAGTCTTTAAACACTGCCATTGTTGCTCCTTGCCATAAAGTACTTTATTAACCCGTTGTCACACAAACGCTTTGCGCTTCAGAGAATTATAGCTTATAAAACAACGAGAAAAAATGCTTGTAACATGCATTTTCTTCTTTTCATACTACGATTTCTACTTTATGTGGCCTTAAATCTTATGTCAAAACCAACTTTATTCTGTTATCGGCAATCTCTTTGGATTTTTACCAGTCTAAATTGTTTTATATTAGAACGGGTACACTTATTCAGACTGTAATTACGACGTTCGAAAGGAACTTTGAACTGTTGTTTGATTAGTGATTTACGTCTAATTTAGACTGTTGCTACGATGTTCGGGAGGAACTTTGAAATGTTTTTTTGATTAGCGACTTATACGTCTGAATAAGACTGTAGATGCGGAATTCGGAAGGAACTTTGAACTGTTATTTAATAAGCGACTGACATACCTGATTTAGACTGTAGTTACAACATTCGGAATGAACTTTGAACTGTTGTTTGATTGGCGACTTATACGTCTGATTCAGACTGTAGTTACGACGTTAGGAATGAGTTTGTAAGTGTTGTTTGATAAGCGACTTAAACGTTTGAATAAGACTGTAGTTGCGACATTCGGAAGGAACTTTGAACTGTTGTTTGATAATCCACTTACGCATTTAATTTAGACTGTAGTAACGACGTTCGGAATGAACTCTAAAATCTTGTTTGATAAGCGACCTATACGTCTGATTCAGACTGTAGTTACGATATTTGGAAGGAACTTGGAACTGTTATTTGATAAGCGACTTACGCATTTGATTTAGACTGTAGTTACGACATTCTGAATGAACTTTGAACTTTTGTTTGATAAGGGACTTAAACGTCTTATTTAGGTTACGACGTTCGGAATGAACTTTGAATTGTTGTTTGACACGCGACCTATTGGAAATCAGATGATGTGACAGCGATCCCCGGTTGTACGGGAATATTTTTATTTATATACACATGAGGTCCTTCTTTATCACGCGAGCCCCTTTTTTCGCGTCTTCATATAATGAATATCTAGATCTACTAGTTTATTGTCATTTCTCTTTTGAAATATAGACCATAATCAGAATGTATCACTTGCGCACCTGTATTTGAAAATCCAATATTCTTGTATAACTAAATCAATTGAAGATGACGCGTTGCATGACGACATTTATGACGTATTTTTGAAGTATTTCCACGAGAGCGTTAACTAAATTGGTTTAAAAGATTATTGTATATATCGAAGCATAGCGCAGCGGGTAAAAGAGATCTAGATTTAATAGACTTTCGGCATTCTGGTAATTTATATTTATGTATTTGACTAGATCTACTTGAATAATGAAAAATTGTCATCTGTAGGTAAAATAAGCTGTAAAAGAAAGATTCAGTGTTAAAGCCATTTAGATCTTTGTTTAGATGTAATTGCCATTGATACCTTGAACTTAGTATTCTTTTACGATATATTTTCAGTCATCAGCGAGCTTTTGAAGTGTCCATATTTGAGAAGGTGCCTTTGAGATCACTTGAAAAACAAGCTCAAGAGTAAGATAAACTTATGAGTATTCCGACGATACTTAATGTTTTAAAAATCATTTTCTTCTATTCTTATACTGTTTCTTACCTAGAAGATAAAAAAAAATAATTTCCATCGACTTTATCTTCTCCTTTGCAACTTTTTTTTATTTGGATGAGTATAAAAATGTGTTGTTTGGTAATGGGTTAAATGTTTTGTATTTGTCTATATCTAGATGTAATAAAGATCTGGTAATGGTTTACATATAGATCCTACTCAAAAAAGTAGCTCTAAAGCACGACACTCTTGTAGGGGTACTCGATGGCGTTCTGCCTTACCGTAGGATATAGTTTTTAACTCTAGCTATGCCCATAGTTTTGTTATTTAATCAATTCCCTTTCACGACTTTAATTTGATCGGTATGTAACATACTATTTTTTTTTTCATTCTACCACAGTGTAGGATAGGCGTATTATTGATAACATCCCCGCGTCTTTAAGAACTGTATGGTATGTAAATTATATTTGATAAGGTCATCTTTACTCGTGTTGACGTTTTATTTTCAGGAAACATAGACAAACGAACTATAAAAAAAGTTGTTGTTTTAGACCTGGAAGAAAAGAAGTGACAGGTAAGGGGTTAGATCGCTTAGGCCGATGACAAGAAAAGTATGGTCCACATTTCCTTTTTTACGCCCGTTAAGAAAAATATCTTTGAAAAACATTGTGGAAAAGGAAGAAATTGTTTGAATCTAGCAATTTCTTCATTATAATCAAACCATTTCTCTATTATCTACAATGTTTTCTATGCAAATGACGACAAAATTTAAAACTCCGTCAACTTGAAATTGCATATTCTTTCAATTTGGACCATTCTCAAAAAATGGTGCGTAGGAACGGGTTAATCAGTATTAACGAAAACTGCATCAACAATTCTATCGGCTTACGAAAGCCCCTCAATCACTTTATGTTGGCCTAGGGTAAACAATATATGACTGACTCGTCACTCCTGGGAATTCCAATAAAGCACATTTGAAAGAAGAGAACGGTTCAGACAGACGTCAATTAGATATATCATAATTATGGAAATAGCGTGTAGAATTAGTAAGGTAAAAAGACTATTACAAATTCAGGAAAAAAATGCACAGTTCTCACGGACTTATCAGTGTCTATACTTATCACATTTCGTATTATGGGTCACATATATAAAACCGGGTAAATTGATAATGAGAGTAAGCTATGGAATGCAAATAGAAAGGAAGAATGACCGTTCCACCTTTAAGAAAGTCTGTGAGTAAAAAAGCTTTCCAATCTGATTTTATTTATTTTCTTAATTTTCTAACATTTAATAAAGGACCTTGATAGGCTAAGTATCTCCACTGTGAGAATTTGTGTATCGCTAGACACGCCAACTATCCTACAATAAGGCAGTTTGCCTGAAATATCCTACAGTTTTAATTTGCAAAATATGATCAATTATAATAGAAATAAGATAATTCGTTGTTTGGCGGGTTAAACGTCGTAACTACAGATTTAATAAGCCGTAGTTTCGACGTGTAAGTCGCCCAGGAACAAAAACGATTTTTATAATATCAAAACAAATAACCTTCGATGGAAAAGATATGTTGTCTAATTGTTTCTGATAAGGAATTTCTAGATGGCCCTTTTTCGTATGGCCGGTCACATGTTTTACTCTATTTTCAGACAAAATGGCAGAAATCGAGTTTGGACCAAATTTGAAGTTAGAAGAATTCAGCAGCAGTGAAGAAAGTTATGAGACCTGCAGTGAAGGTGACAGTGAAGTTAATAAAGGACTAGATGAACACGAGAGTAGAGAGGAGGAAGTGGAGAGAGAAGTAATGGACGCGATAAACAGACTAGGGGATAACGACATATTGGAAATAGAAGTTAAAAGAAACACTTTGAATACAAAAGACGAAAAGAAAGACGGGGAAAATGAAGCAAAGTGTGAAAGTAGAGAATGTGTGTTATGTATGACTGGAAAGGTTGCGTTGTATTTAAGTTTTGTTTGTAATATTTATTTATGTGATGAGTGCTTGAAAGTGCATGATGGAACCCATGATTGTGTGAGAGTTGAGAGTGAGGAAAATGAGAGAAAGAGAATTAATGAAAGATTGTTGGAAAGAATGAGGAGAGAAAGAATGTCAGAGAGAGAAATAGAGTTTAATAAAGAAGATGTTAAAGTGTGTGGAAGAGTAAACGTGAAACATGAATTGGATAAGGGGAATTGTTTTATATCTGGATTATGTGGATTGCAGGATAAAATGTGGGTAGTTTTGGATTCTGATAATTCTTGTATGAAAATATTTAGTTCCGTGACCAACACGTTACTAAGATACGTCCGGTTTGGATCACAACCTCGGGATGTTACAGAAATAAAACAGAAATTTACTGATCCTAACTCAGCGTCCGACAGTAAATCTGATGTTTCTGGGGCAGCCCGGGGTGATCAGGATAAATACTGTTTGTTAGCGGTAACTTTTCCGAATATAAAACAAATCTGGTTTATAGACGTGAATCAAACACCGGCAACCAAAACTAGAACTATAGAAATCCAGAAACGATGTCAGTCTATAGATTTTAGTGAAGACAAGATTTTTACACTCTGTGAGGAACTTGTCGGGTCTGAATTTCGTTATTCTGTCGACATTTTGTCTGCGGAGGGAAATCCGCTTAAACTTATACAGTTAGACTTTAGACCTGATTTATTTATCTCTGACCTCGCTGTGTACAAACACAAAATCTATATAACTGATGCCTATAACAACAAAGTATTGTGTATAAATGTGGAGGACGGGAAAACTATTTCTGAACTCTCTATAGAAAGGTTCTCGGGGCCGCGAGGGATCTGTGTGGACCCCAGTAATAACGTGTTCGTATGCGGAAACTACAACAACAAAGTGTATAAACTGTCTCCAGATTTACGTGGATTTGAACCATTAAATCTGGACACAGAATTTACACGGGGACCATTCTATATTTGTTTTACGGACGGAAAATTGTTTGTCGGCCATCTTGACTTGCCTCCACCTCTACGTAACACTGTTACTGTGGTCCAGCTGACATAACGCCTTACTCCACCCACCAGTCCTGTTGAATTTATAATAGCTTACATTTTCCATTAACGTAACTTGTCTTAACAACAAGTGATGTTCCATTGTTACCTTGGTTACGATAGAATGATGTTGTCATGGTAACGATGGAACGCGCCGCTGAAATTCTTTTCCAGACACTTTTTTACACGGTACTTTGTCTGCCAATAAAATAAACTGTATTGCTTTAAGCGAATAAAAAATGTGTCTTCCATTATAATTATCTGTCCCTGTTTACTGAATTTGTTTACTTTTGTTTGTTCTAAATCGAATCTTTACAAAATAATTAAATGAACAAAAATGTTTATAATAAAAAATACAGTCGGCCTTAACCGACCTCGGAACTATAAACCATATTTGTTTTAAGTGGATTTGTTACATGTTTGTACATATTTTTTGTCTAGCTTTAACTGTATGAAAGTAATACGAATGTTGAATTAATAATTATTATTTACTTGTTCATGAATTTTTGAATTATGTTTTAAAATTTTGTGAACACGAACTTTGTTTATCCGGTAACAAATGCAACAGATTAAACGATCCCTCTTTGCACGAAAATGGCGAAAATAATTGTTGCGAATCCAAAACTACCCATAATACTCGATATTTCACGTAATCAAAATAAACATAAAAGATCAAAATAAAACTGAATGATAACTTAGATAAGGAAAATAGTACACAGGCGCGTAGGCTCTTTAAATATTTTTCTTTTATCTGTGCAATTCATGTTTCACAAGGAGAGAGTGGGTGAAAGAGATTTTTTTGCTTGTATTGTATTTCATTTTTCATGTAAAAAATCACTAATTATGGTATTGAAGAAATATGAATTATATTCGACTCAACCTGAAATTCTGTTTTGTTGTTTGGTTTACTTTAAACTGCAACCCGAACCCTACACATGATAGAGATATATGAAGTCTGCAGAACTTTATCTTTCACTTCGTGCTTTACGAGTTGCAATCTTGTCGTAGTTCAAGTTGTTACCTCCAAAATGAAAGTTCGCACGACACTGCCAGAACGAAACGAAAATTTATGGTAAAAGGAGTCATCTCTTTAGCAGATGTTTGTCGGTGTACTTCTTGTAACTACAGCTTTACTCAGGTCATAAATAGAAGGCTTTAAAAATACACCGATGTCTATTCCGTACCGTAGCAAAAGGATAAATTGTTTTTGGACAGATGATAGAAATCATGTTACGTGGTGATCACACCTAGTCCGTCTTGTGCGTCAGTCCCATCAACACATGTAGAAGAGCCCTCGACTTCAAACCTAGAGATCCACGGTCTGATCTAACTAATAATAATTGGACCTTTTGTGATTATAAATCGTGACAAAAAGATAAATTGTCTTTGGACAGATGATAGAAATCATGTAACGTGGTGATCACACCTTGTCCGTCGGTCCAATCAACTCATGTAGAAGAGCTCTCGACTTCAAACCTAGAGATCCACGGTCTGATCTAACTAATAATAATTGGAGTAAAATTACAGTAAAATCCACAATATATCTAATTGGTGTTTTCTACAGTCCAAAAACTGCCGAAAGAGATTTTTTTAGAAGTTTTGGTGTCAATATAGAAGCTGCTTTACAGATATCTAAAAATGTCATTATATTAGGAGATTTAAATGAAGATTTATTTAATAACTCTTTTCATAATCTTAAAGATATTTTGATCACAAATTCTTTGATTAATATAATCAATGAGCCAACCAGACAAAACGCTTTACTTGATCCTATTATAATTCCGATTGATATGGAGTATTCCGATACCGGAATTCTTCAATTACCACCATCAATAAGTGACCACTGTGCCACGTATATAACAATCCCATTTTCTTATAAGCTGCAACAGTGTTTTGAGAGAACTATTTGGCTTTATAGCAGAGCAAACTTTGAGTTACTTAATCAAAAAATTTATAACTTTGACTGGAATATTCTGCTTAATAGATCCGTTGACGAATCTTGCGAATTATTTACTGAAATATTTATGAGCTTCGTCTCTGAATGTATTCCCCATAAAAAAGTATGCATACGCCCAGATGATCAACCGTGGTACGATAGTGCGATAAGACGAGTATCGCGTAAGAGAGATAGAATGAAAAGTACTGCTAAGAAAAAAGGAAGAGTTACCGATTGGTCCAAATATAAACGTCTACGCAATACAGTAAATAATATGAAAAAAACATGCGAAAGAAACCTTCTTTGTTAATTTAGAGACACATTTGAAAGACCTCCAATCCAACAATAAAAAAGAATTTTGGAAAATAATTAAACATTTTCTAAAAAGAGATAAATCGGTATCAATATTTCCACCACTCTGTCAAGCCGATTCGAGTGGTTTACAAATTTGGCATACTTCCTCACAAGATAAGGCTAATTGTTTGAACGAATACTTTACATCAATATCAAAGGTAGATGATAGTAATACGATATTGCCAGATATTCATCTAAAAACTGAAAACAAACTAGATATAGATAGAGTCACAAGATCTGAAATTGAAGTTATTATAAAAATCATTGACATAAATAAAGCTAGTGGCCCTGACAATATAAGCCATAGAATGCTTAAAGGTTGCATCAGTACTATTAGCAAACCAATGGGTATTTTGTTTAATCGTTCTCTTTCTGAGGGAATTTTTCCTAATGAATGGAACACAGCAACCGTAACACCTTTATTTAAAAAGGGGGATAAATCCCTTCCTTCTAATTATAGACCTGTGTCCCTCTTAAGCTGTTGTGGAAAAGTACTTGAAAGAATCATTTTCAAACACGCTTACAACTTCCTATATACAAATAATCTTTTATATAAATATCAATCTGGCTTCTTGCCAAAACATTCAACAACTTACCAGCTTATAGACATTTACCACCATATATGTCAAACCATGGATAATTGTCAATTTTCTTGTATTGTTTTCTGTGATATATCCAAAGCCTTTGACCGAGTATGGCATAAGGGTCTCTTATTCGAACTCAGAGAAAAAGGATTCAGTGATAACCTTCTTTCTTGGTTTAAAAGTTATTTGAAAAATAGAAAACAAAAAGTGGTGATTCATTCATTTGAATCAAACCTATTACCTCTAGACGCAGGAGTACCGCAGGGTTTTGTGTTAGGACCTTTACTTTTTCTTTTATATGTTAATGATATTACAGACTCTTTACTAAGTCTTACACGACTATATGCGGATGGCAGTTCTCTGTACTACTCAGCGACTTCTTTAAATGATATAGAGGGTATCATTAATCAAGATCTTACAACAGTATCAAGTTGGGCAAAACAATGGCTAGTTGACTTTAATCCAAATAAGACCGAGGCAATAATTTTGACTAATAAAACAGATTACATAAATCCAACTCTACTCTTCGACAATACTCGAATAGATATCGTTGATCATCATAAACATTTAGGTGTAACTCTAAG
Source organism: Fragum fragum (assembly GCA_946902895.1). Lineage (NCBI taxonomy): Eukaryota > Metazoa > Mollusca > Bivalvia > Cardiida > Cardiidae > Fragum > Fragum fragum. The sequence goes on from OX336383.1 coordinate 745,661, forward strand.
TAGTAATGGACAATGGATAAATCACATAAATAGCATTTTAGAATCTGCAACTAAAGTTTTGCAAATAATGCGAAGACTACAGTTTACCCTCACACGGGCAGCACTAAACCAAATCTATTTGTCTTACGTGCGACCAATTCTAGAATATTCTTCTATAGTTTGGGATGGATGCTCCCTCACTTCTTCGAATTCAATTGAATTACTTCAAAATGAAGCAGCCCGTATCGTGACAGGTCTGACAAGATCAGTGTCTTTAGCAAAATTATATAAAGAGTGCGGATGGGAAACATTATCGTCACGGCGTACGAATGCTAAATTGTGTTTTATGTATAAAGTTTCAACTGGGGTCGTTCCCCAATACATAGACGATTTGATCCCCCCGCTTGTATGTCAAAGGTCTAATTACGACATACGCAACAGCCAAGATTACCAAAACATTCAAACGAGAACACGCTTATTGCAAAGGTCGTGTATTCCTTCTTCAATATCACTATGGAACGATGTTAATCAAGATATAAGAGAAAGTTCATCTTTTGGTATTTTTAAATCGACAATTAGAAGAATGAATAGGCCGGCTAGCATTCCTATTTTCTTCTATTTTGGAAACCGATATCTGTCAGTCATACATGCACGAATAAGGAATAGTTGTAGTAATCTAAATAATGATCTTTACTTGAATCACTTAAAATCAGATCCTACATGTGCCTGTGGAGATGGTGTGGAAAATGCTGAACATTATTTTCTAAATGATTGTAACCTGTTTATTGAGAGTAGAAATGTTCTTCTCAGATCTACAAGAGCATTTCTACCTCTTAATATTAAAATGTTGATGTTTGGAGACGAAAGATTTAATTATAATGACAACTGCCATTTAATCGAAGCAATTCACGTATTTATTAAACAATCAAAGCGCTTTCAGTAACCTAAGAGTAATGATAATAATCATGAAACAAAACTGGTGCGGTCGCAGAGCATCATATCTAATTTATCTATCCATCTTTTAATTTCTTTCTTCCCTGGTTATAGTTTTATTTTCATTTTTCTTCCAAATTACCTTCCTAATCTCTCCCTCAATTCGAACTTGCCACTGTTCTTGTTAGTGTACATGTATGTATATTCGATATAGTTGCCATTGTCAATGTTCTTTGTATTGTAGGGGAAGGGCCGATACTAAGTTGTTAGAACTTGTGGTCCGACCCCATTTCATGTTTTATGTGAAATAAAATATGTTTAAATTAAATAATAATTGGACCTTTTGTGATTATAAATCGTGACAAAAAGATGAATTGTCTTTGGACAGATGATAGAAATCATGTTACGTGGTGATCACACCTTGTCCGTCAGTCCAATCAACACATGTAGAAAAGCTCTCGACTTCAAACCTAGAGATCCACGAGCTGACCTAACTAATAATCATTGGACCTTTTGTGATTAAATACCGTGGCAAAAAGGATAAATTGTCTACCGTGTTACGTGGTGACCACACCTTGTCCGTCAGTCCCAATAGCTCTGTTGTTAGAGCACTCGACTTCAAACCTAGAGATCCCCGGGCTGATCTAGGTAATTATTCTCGAGTCTTTTGTAGGCAAAGATATAAATTGTATACCGTGTTACGTGTTGATCACACCGTGTCTGTCAGCACCATTAGCTTTGTTGGTAGAGCACTCGACTTCAAACCTAAAGATCCCCGGGCTGACCCAGATTATTATTCTTGAGTCTTTTGTAATTAAATACCGTGGCAAAGATATGTTGTCTACCGTGTTACGTGGTGATCATTCCTAGTCCGTCAGTCCCAATAGCTCAGTTTGTAGAACACATGAATTCAAACCTAGAGATCCAGGGGCTGACCCAAAATTATATATCTTGTCCTTTTGTAATTAAATACCGTGGCAAAAGGATAACTTGTCTACCGTGTTACGGGGTGATCACACCTAGTCCGTCGTGTATGTCAGCTCGATTAGCTCTGTTGGTAGACCCTCGATTTCCAACCTCGAGATCGTAGGTTTGATCCCCGGTCAGTCCAAACTAATTGTTCATAGTATGTGAATTTAAACCGATGCCATGTGCTTTCCACCCAACACTTTAATCTTTTTCCACACTAACACGCGTTTTAAGGCCCCATGAAAAAGTATTAGGAATATTTGTGGAAAAGAAGAAATGATTGCATGTTACAAGCACTTTCTTTACTACCCACAATGTTGTCTATCCAAAAATGTAAAATTGCAAAAAGTAAACATTGTCGTCTGCAATATGTACCAGTCTTAAGAGTTTTCGTCATGTAATAGGTTAAAGAACCAGGAAGGGCCCTCGGCAGTCTCGTCGTGTATCCATGCACTATCCCAATAACAAATGACCTTCATCTGGCTGCGTCGCTCATATGAGCATGTCCTACGATAGTGGCGATAAATTAACGAAATAGTATCAAAATCTGAACATTTAAACAGACGCTATCTGATTCTAAATTAAATCAACACAGCTTTAGTCACCATGATCTGGCGATGGGTCAATTAAATTGTAGTTACGATGGTTTGTCGTAATGTCAACTCACCTGTAGTTACAATGATTTGTCGTACTGAACTCAGCTGTAGTTACAAAGAATTGTAAAAGAGACAACCCAGCTGTAGTAACGATGATTTTTCGTAGAGTCAACTCGGCTGTTGTTACAATGATTAGTAGAAGAGTCAACTAAACTATAGTTACAACGATTCGCCGTTCTTAGCTGTAGCAACACTGGTTTGTTGAAGAAACAACGCAGTAGTTGTAACAATGATATCGTAGAAAGAATTCAGCTGTAGTTACAACGATTTTTTGAAGAGTCAACTCAGCTGTTGTTACGGACAACTTTATGGGAAAAGGAGAAATTGATTGCAACGAGAATTTCTCTATTTCTCACAATGTTTTCTACCTTATTTGGCACTAACTTTCCAACTTTAGGTTAATTTGCAAAGTTTTCTTCATCTTCTTTTTGGGCTAGTCTAAAATTTTGCTGACTTGTAAAGGGTTAACATACCTCTCAAGACCAAGATTTGTTATGTGCATGCGTGCGGTAATGGCGGAGATTTTAAGCTAGGAGATAAGATTTCAATAAAAAGTGAAATACTTACGATTTATAATGAACATTTCTACCGAGAAATCAAAATTTATAGTTGTATAAGCTAAACGTTCATCTGAGTTTATTTATACAACGGACAATTAAATGGGAAAACGCAAAAAAGGCAAGTGTCCACCGACAGACGATGGAAAAGAGAAAAGTCGCGCAATAGAAAATAACTGTCAAAGTGAATTGAATTTACAAAAGGAGGATAAGAGTGATAAAGGTGATAAAAACTGTGATAAAACAATCAATCTATTGAAGAAACAAACTAACAATAGTGATAAAAGGGATGATAAAACAGTCAAAGAGGATAATAAGGATAAAGACAGTAAGTCAATATTCATGTCTCAAAATCGTGCTTATGCAAAGCCCGCTGATCAGGGTAAGCAAAATAAACAGAATACGCCCCAACAGAACATTACTCAATAATTCCAGTCACAAACAGATGGATCATATATGCCCCAAGTGCAAATGCAAATGCATAACCCGCGCGGACAGACCTGACCATACATCAAACAGCCTATGGTTAGCCCACAATTTAACCCAACACAGAGCTTCAGTCACAGCACACCAAGGTGATTACTACAATCCCCCCTCCATACCCCCGAGTGCCCCCTCCCCCCAAATTTATATCAAATGAACAATTTTCAGCTATGATGGATAGATTCGACAATTGGAAAAGTAAACTGTCGATAGTATAACTGTCCAACTCAACAGCCTTGATACGAGAGTTAACTCCCTGGAACAAAAGCTTTTGGATATGGAGAAAAGCAGAGAGTTCGACTCAAAAACTATGGAAGAAATAAAGAATAAACAGAGCGGCAAATACACAATGTTAACCAAGTTGAAGAGTCTTGAAAAATGCCAATTAGAAATGAAATCCGAAATATTAGACTTGAAGTCAAGGAGTATGCGTGGTAACCTGTTGTTTTACGGAATAGCTGAGGAAAAGTATGAAACAGACGATAAATGTGTCCAAAAATCACTGGAATTTATAGAGACAAATTGTAATATCAAAGGGCACATAGAATAGGAAGATTCGACAATTCTAAAACTAGGCCCATTGTAGCCCATTGTGGCAAAATTTGCGTATTATCAGCACAGGGAACAAGTACACACGACTGCAAATAATCTTCAATTTCCCTTGGGTATTAGCCAGCAATTCCCAAGGAAATTGTCGATACCCGTAAAAGGCTCAGGCCGATTATGTTAAAAGCTAAATCCGATGGAAAGCAAGCCTACCTTTCAATAGATAAGCTTTACATAAATGGTCAATTATATAGAGAGCAAAACAATCCCACTGACCAATAGGAAACAAGCGGAAGTGTTTTAAAATGCCTAGTTTGGAATGTTGAGGGGCTTAGTAAAACAAAATTAAGTAGTCCTAATTTTGTTGATTTATGTTTTGATGAAACATGGACAAGTAAAACATCTAATGTATAATTGAACGGTTACAAAGTTTTTCACTCTTATCGTAAATTTCAAAATAAGAGAGCGATACGAAACAGTGGTGGACTTATTATTTATGTAAAAAACAATATTGAAAAAGGAGTAAAATTGGTCAAAACACCATAGATTGCATTTCATGGATCAAATTAGATAAACGATTATTTAAAATCTCCGTCTGATTATTATTTATGCTTAACGTATATTGCCCCCGAAAGTTCACCTACTCATGCCTTATATGATACAGATATTTTCGATACCGTGGAAACACAATTGAGACATTATCAGGAGCTCGGATGCGCGTTTATTTTCGGTGACTTAAACTCACGAACGGGACAAAGATTAGATTTCGTCGCACATGATCGACCGTTGTCGGATATAGACGACTTCTCAGATATTGACGAGTATTACCACGTGTTTCGTCGGATAACGGTACAAATCGATTTGGTGAGCGACTGCTCCACTTATGCAAATCTTTAAACGTAAGAATTGTCAATGGTAGAAAGGGTAATGAAACAGAGATTGGTCGATCGACATGCTGCACTTACAATGGTGAAAGTGTTGTAGATTTTTAGATTACTAGCTTAGATAATTCAAATTGTATTTATGATTTTTGTATACACGACTATAATGAATTCCCGAATCATGCACCGTTATTTTTCAGTCTAAATACAAAAACAGTAATTAAAAAAAACATATCCCCAAGAATGAACAGTATATAAATGGAATAATGAATATAAAAATGTGTTTTTTTTCAACGACGTTGGTAAACAAACATCAGGCAAAACATTGTTGAAAAAAGAGACCTTGATAACCTCGTAGAAATTTTCACGAGATATCTTACTAAAAAGGGAGATAAATATTTCAAACGAACCTTCACTCAGAAGAATAATATGTATTTCGAGGACTCGGATAACAATCACAAGAAATGGTATAATGATGAATGTAAACAAAAAAAAGGATATATTGAAGCCCTTAGAAAATATAATGGAAATAGAAGTAATGAAAATCGTATAATTTTTCTTTCAAAACGGAAACATTACAAAAGGTAGAGTACGCAAGCCAAAAAAGACATGAAGATGAAATTTCAAAGTCATTACAGGAATTCAAACATAAAATGCCAAAAGATTTTTGGATTCTTTTTAAAACTAAGAGATCGGATGTTTCGGATGTAATCGATATTGATTCATTTTTCGAACTTTTCAAAAATCTATCATCGAACGTAAACCATATCGATAATATTGAATGTGTTGAACTGTTAGAAGAATACGATTCGTCTACAAGTCACTCACCAGTTTTCGACGAACTTGACTCACACTTTAATAAAGAAGAAATCAGAAATGCGTGTAAAAAAAAACTTAATAGAGACAAATCATGCTCTATAGATATTATCCTATAAGAATGTTTTATTGATTGTATTGATTTACTTGAACAACCTTTGCAACTTCTTCTCAATTATATCTTAGACAAACAAATTTATTCAAAATCATTGACGAGGGGAATTATCATACCAATATTAAAAAGGGTGATTACTCGGATGTGAACAACTACAGGGGGATAACTCTTGTTAGTTGCTTTGGAAAATTGTTGATGGCAATAATTAATGAACGTCTTAAAGCTTGGGCCGAAAATAACAACGTTATATCAGACGCGCAATTTGGCTTCAAAAGAAATTACAACACGGTTGACGTTATTTTTCTTCTACATAGTTTCATCGAAAAGCAGTTGCTAAAAAAAGATAAATTCTATTGTTGTTTCGTCGATTTTAAAAAATGTTTTGGTTCTATATATAGAATTGGACTTTGGTATAAACTTATAAAACAAGGTGTAAATGGTAAACTGTTTCGAGTAATACGTTCCATGTACGACGATATAAAACTTTGCGTAAAACGGTTCAATAAACTTTCGGACCTTTTTTCATGTGATATCGGGTTGTTGCAAGGGGAGATAACTTCCCCGATCTTATTTTCTCTTTTTACCAATGATGTAGAAGCAATTCTAATCGATAACAATTAGCAGGGATTCACCCTTGACCATTTATCTATATATCTATATGTTTTGTTATTCGCTGACGATTCAGTCATCATATCGGAATCTCCTGACGCGCTACAAAATCTTCTAAATAGTTTTAAGGAATACTGTAGAAAATGGAATTTAGTTGTCAATGTTGAGAAGACAAAGGTGATGAACTTTAGTAAAGGTAGACAACCTGCTACAAGCATTCTTAAAATCTGGAAATTGTAAATAGTTTTAATTATCTTGGTGTTGCCTTTGCAATTAACGGCTCATTCTTAGGTGCTGTGACTATTTTTCTGGAAAAGCGCTCAATGCCATGAACCAATTATTACATATAACACGGAATAAGAATATACCCATTGATATTCTAATTTCCCTATTTGATTCATTTGTCGTCCCAATACTTACATATTCCTGCGAGGTCTAGAGATTTACTAAGACGGACATTTCAGAAAAATCCACAGAAATTTTTTAATGCTTATACTCAATGTCAATCAATTAACAAGTAATAGCGCGATATACGGCGAATTCGAAAGATTCCCACTCTTTGATCATAGGATCATTTCTGTGAAGTTTGTAATTCTATATTTAGTTTTAGTGAAGATTTTTTTGTAATTGTGGTCGGACGGATAGATGGACGGACACCGGACGATGATCGATCGAAATAGCTCACCAAAGCTCTCCGTACTCTGGTGAGCTAAAAAGGAAAAAGTCATGCACAACAACAGGTGATACAAGAGTGTGGAATTTCATCAAAATCGGCCCAACTGTTTCCTAGCATTCGTCTTGACAAGAGAATATAAATGTACGTATCAAATTGGTGGATACCTTGAAATCAGCGGCCATTAAAAAAAAAAAAGCGTCAAGTACAACTTGTGAACCGAAATATGGCTGTGTCTCCGGACCGCAAGTAGGCAGGTCAAAAGAGATAAAAGAGTTACCATACCTAATTTTGTTTGGTTAATTGTAGAGCGATTTCAAAACTATTATGTAGCGGGAAATTGTGTACCTTAACCATACATTCCTGTCATTTCTCACACCAATATATTGATCGTTTGATTGATTGATTGATTGATTGATTGAATGGGGTTAAACGCTTCTTTTAACAGCATTTCATTCATATTGCGAAGACTGGAGCATCTCGTAATGGATCCTTGGTATTTCTCTCTCCAGTACTACAACAACATTCTCTCCGAGCCCAAAAATTGCTCATCCAACTAAAGTTTACGATTATCCACCCATTGGTGAAAGATATAACTCCCTCGTCGGAGAATCGAGCCCGGGGCCCCATGAGTTGGAGTCCTATGCGCTAACACTACGCTATGATTGCTGCCTCACACCAATATAACAACAACGTTTAATCGGAGCCACCGTCTTCTTTTTTTCCAACTTAGGAGCTTTGCTCAACATACGCTCGTTGGTTAGATACAAAGGACGCGTGTGGTCTTGACTTTCATCAAATGTCGGAAAGATGTGGCCTTGTCGGGGTTCGAACTCATCACTATAGTATTTAGAGAATGACAATTTTTCTGACAGACCTGCTAGCCGATATGAGATTGAAATTCTTTATTTTTTATTTTATTTTTGAACGAAAATAGCGAGTGTTGAATCCTTTTCCTTTTCTTTTTTTTTTTTTTTTCAAATTTCAGACTAGTCCAAATTCAAAGAGGTTGCAAACGACAATTAAAATTGCATGCAATTTGAAATGAAACCATCCTATGTGGTAGAAAATATTTTGGGACAATTAGAAATTGCTTATGACAAGTAGTTTCTCCTTTTTCCACAATGATTTCTCCACGTATAAAATCGTAACGACGTAAGATCCCGAGTTCGTACAGGAAAGGATCAAACGATATAAGAGATAGAAATGAGGTCTACAGTGTTTAGTTTATTACCCTTTTCTTGACAAACACGAAGGTCTCACAGACCCGACCTTCATTCCCAGATTTTCATCGAGAGACAAATTCATTCTGTCACCTACTTTAAATACTGCCTTATACAGGGGGTATGATATACTTGTTGATACCGGTGATCTCGGTACTTTTGAAACCTTGCTTTTAAACAAAAGATGTTTGAATATTCAATTAAAAGTTACTTCAAAATAAAACTCATTATACTCGACTCTCGATTTTCATCGGTCGATTTACAAATCGAAGACGTAGATACGAGTATGCCGTGCGTAATACATGACGCAGGCGTTGTTTAGTACTCGAAATCATACACACCTGTTACTTCAGAGAGACAGGATTTTAAAACATTATCTTCAGCGAGGACACTTTTAGATTTCGCGGCTAGGCATCTAATCCAAAGCTCTGTCCATCTTAATCTTGTGATTTTTGAAAAGAATGGCATTTACTTCCGGTTTAGTTTTAGCCGCATAACAATGAACTCGCCAGATAATCTTCAACGCTTTAGTCAAGTGATCGAAAAGATAATAAATCTAGGCATATCATTTCGATATCCAATGTAGGTCTTTGTTATCTAAGGTTTTAAATTTTCATTATTCTTGATAATTCTGTCTTTTTCGTGCTTGGAAATAAAACTTGGCGAGTCCTTTCAAAGGTTAATCCCCACACCCCAGTAAAATCACCTTATACGGTGAAGGGAGTTTAACTTACATTTACTTATCATTTGTTGATCGAATTCATTTTTAAAATTGCTAACAGAATAAATAGAATACAAGATGGTTTTGTGTCTTGGTGTAGAAAAGTTCATCGGGCTCGGCTTCGTAATTTATCCGGTTCGCCTTCGGCTCACCCGATTAACTCCTATGCCTCGCCCGATAAACTTTTCCATATCAAGACTGAGCCAACTATTCTCTATATAAGCTAGGGCATAAAAACACATTTGCGTGAAATATATAGTCTTTTGTTGTTGCCTCTTACGACAGGCACAGGCGAAAGACCTAAGAACTATTCGGGGGGGGGGAGCTCAGCATTACAGGATGCGAGCAAAATCCGAAGTAAAGATAATCATCCTTTTAGGGGTATTAATAAGTCGGGTAAAGCATAGTATTTCCACAATTAACAATGAATGCTAAATATGAAAATTGAAAAATAATGTTTTAATTGTTCACAGACAAAATTTACAAAAACTAAAAAAGAGGAAATTGATATATCTGATATGATAGAATATTACTTTTTTAAAAATTCATATTTATTCTTACTTAAACAAATAAAATGGAAACAAGAAAAACAAAAGTTGTCCGCGAAAAACATGGCCCGCCAGATTAATCATAAAACTCAATTGTTCACAGACAAAATTTACAAACCAAATTTTCTTTTAAAAAAAAACACATTGATTTATCTGATATGATTTTCTTCTTTCAATTCACAATTATTCTCACTTAAACATATATAATTAAACCAAGGAAAAAAATGTCCGCGGACAACAGTGATAGCCCGCAAGGTTTAAGGTGAAGGCTGCAAGGTCACAAGGTAAAGTTCATTGTCTCAACTGTAAGCATAATAGTATGTCTTAACTAGTGCATGTATAAATTGTGAGTCTCCTAGGACTAGTTAAAAGAGAGATATAAAAACTTTAACATAGTTGGATGCCGACGCTGACAACAATAGATCCTCAAAGAAATTCGTCCAGTGCGAGCATAAATCAACTTTAAGTTAGTATATCTTGCATGTGTTAAGATACAGACGTTGTTTATTGGATTGCTTTGCACCAATTCTTTTAGCTGAAACACAGTGAAATGTTTATGGCATTGCTTTCTTCTTTAAAATGTTGTTACAATGTTTAGGTCGCAAACTAACACTATTGCGTAGGAGCTCATGATCAGTGGGCGGGGCGAGTCAGTCGTTAATTGGTAAATTGATTTAGTTTTCCTTGTTTTCTCTTCCAACAAAAATCGAATCACGTCCTTTCAGTAATCAAACAAAAGACTGATTTTCCTCCACAAAAATAAGTTACATATTTTTTCTTAAGTTTGTCAGAACTATTAACAGAAATGCATGATTTGACATAACGTTCTTTAGACAATACCAAGATCTAAGTTAAGTTTGTTCTCTGTAAAAAAAGAAAAAAAGATGCAGTTAAATAATGACTATCAATGAATGTTTGGAATTTTAGAGTATTTTTTCTCGGTGAAAAAGCTTCTTAATATGAGAACCTGCCCAAGACCAATTAACAAAACAACAACTGATTCCCCAATAGACCAATAGGTTACGCGATCATGGAGATCTTCTGCAAATGCACGACCTTGAGTTTCGCGAAGCCGGAAGTGCGTTTGATGGTCGATGACGTCATTCAAGGACTCGTGGACAGCTGAACTTGAGGCTTCGAGCTGAAATATACAAAATAAAAAAATAATTTAAAAGTGGTTATCCTTATTTATAATGAATTTTAAATTTTTGTGATTTAATTTATAGTTTCGTCTATCACAAATGAGCGTTCTGGTTAGCCGGGAAAAAATCATACCTCCATGAACACAACTTCGAGCACACAGCTATTTTGTATGCGTCCACACAAAAGTGTATCAAAATTTGAAAAGGTACTTGATTTTATCGCTTGATGTCATTTAATCATAAGAAATGAATAGTAATATGTTTTCTTGGCGGTATGAAACAAAAAACTAATCACACTTATGTATGAATCCGCTTCGCGTTTTCATACGGTGTGATAAGATTTTTCGTTTCTTACTTCCGTGGAAACAAAATATCTTAATCTCTTAAATAATTCTTATGAATTAAACCAAAATTGAAAGTCTGAAACGCAGGTCGAATTTAAGGAACATAGTTTGTGTATTATGAAGACGTTGAGCCATTTGAATAAAACGAAATGTAATTAATTAACTTTAACTCCTTTGTCAAACCTGAAAGACTTCCGTATATGATCTCCGAAACAATACAAAACAAGAAGGCCAGTGGCCCTGGCGCTCACCAGAGATAAGGCTCTTTTACTTCAAGGCCTAATAATAACTTTTTCGAGGGAAGATTTTTTTACAATTTTTTACAATTTAACTAAAATCAACTAATGTTGTCATGCCAACCAATGCTTTCAACACATTTCAAATCTTTTAGTAATTATCAAAAGGGGACAATTAAGGTAAATTTATGCCAAATTTGGTTAAATTTGGCCAAGGAGTGGCCTTTTTTATTTCATTTAAGCTCTGAAATTTAAGCAATTTTGAAAGAGGTCAATGAACTGATGCTTCATGCAAAATTAAAGATTCTTCAACTCCTGGGTCAGGAGGAAATGATTCTTTATTTATTTTTAATTTTACTCTTGTTGTCATCGCACCCAGTGTTTTCAACTCATATTATTTCTTTTATTGAAATTGCCCTAGTGGTTTCGGAAGAGATGTTGTTTTAAAAATCCTTCTTCGTTTCTATATAAGCCCCCAACCCCTCAACCCCCAACCCCCGGGGAAAGCGAAACCCCGAGGCTTCGCCCCTTTGGGACCCGAGGGTGATTATTTTAGCAATTCTGAAAGAGGGATTGTACTGATGCTTCAGGCAAAATATCAAGGCTCTACGCGTTCTGGGTCAGGAGGAGTTATTTGTAAAGTTTTAATCGAAATTTCAGTTTTGTTGCAATGGCAACCAAAGTTTTAAACAGATTTCAATTCTCTTAGCAATTCTTAAAGGGCACCTCCTAAGGAACATTTCCTCCAAATTTGGTTGAAATTGGCCCGGCGCTTTGGGATGAGATGGCGTATTAAAATTGTTGGCACACGACGGACGAACGACCAAAAAACCTCACCAGGAGCACTTCGTGGGCAGGTGAGCTAATAATCCTCGAAAAATTCATCTGTGCTACAAGTTACCACATCTCAATTTTTAGCAAATTTTAGTTTCGGAATTGAAGATTTTGAATTTTCCTCCCGTTCGCTTCTATTCAAAATAGGGAGCGTCTCGGTGAATACCTCCAACCGCACCAGGCATATTATATGAACAAACTTGAGAGATGGTAACTTGTCCGCGGAGAACATAGCTCGCCCATCGTGTGTTTTTTACACCAGGGTTAAAGTTAAAGGCTCATGGTTATAGATTCAAAGTCATCCCGTCATGAATTAATGTATAAAGTATGAGCACGCTAGGATTAAAAATTTATAACGTGTAAGTTTAGGATTAAATTTGCCATAAAGGGAAAAGGTTCATGGTCACAAAGTCAACGCCATTGTCTAAAATGATAGACTAGCTCCTTAAAAAATGTGTGTACCTTATGAAGAATAATAACCAAGTTGATGGTTGTGATCAAATATTTTTAAACAGTTAAAGGTAAAGCGTAGTCTCAATTGAAAACCTATCTCCTGATGAGTGAATGTAAGAAATATGAGATATATATATAAGTTAAAGTTTTCGGTTAAAATTTTGGTGACTGGTTAAGGCCATTGATGGTCAAGGTCAAATCGTCTATGTCTCAAATCAAAGCCTCCTGATGAGTGCATGTGTTCAATATGAGTACTCCAGGATGAAAAATAGTTAATATGGAAAAAGTAATGGTTGTTTTTATAACGGGTTAAAAATCAATGACACATTGGCACAGGGTCAAGGTCTTTGTCTTGAAGAAATCCAATGCACGACTGGATATGGGCCCTTTTGTACATGTTATAAAAGAGCTTTAAAAACTTTTACCAAGAGTGAAATATTTGTTTATATCTGTTTGATGGCAATACATTAATTATTATTAAGAGAATTATTTTGTTCGCATGTTTATACAGCACTTAGTGTTCAGGTTTAAGGGACTTACCTCAATGAAAACAACAAGAGGGCCAGTAGCCCTGGCGCTCAACTGAGATAAGGCTCTTTTTTTCTTTAAGGCCTAATACCATTTTGGTCGTGAGAAGACCTCATTTAACATTTAAATAAAATCAACAAGCCCAATTTGGTAAAAATTGGCCAAAGAGTTTTGAAAGGGTTGCCTTCTTTATTTCTATTTCAGCCTAATCACCATGTGGCTCTACAATTATATCAATTTTGAAAGAGGTCAATGTACTGATGCTTCATGCAAAATTCAAGATTCTTCAACTTCTGGGTCAGGAGGAGATTTTTTTTTCAATTTTACTCTTGTTGTCATAGCAACCAGAGTTTTCAACTGATGAAATTCTTTGGTTGAAATCAGCCCAGTGGAGATGTCGTTTTAAAAATCCTTTATTTCTATATAAGCCCCATCCCCCTGGGGCTCCGCCCCTGGGGGCCTGAGGTTGGTGATTTGAGCAATTCTGAAAGAGGTCAATGTACTGATGCTTCATGAAAAATATCAAGACTCTAGGCCCTCTGGGTTAAGAGATAATTTTTAAAGTTTTTATTAAAATTCCAGTTTTGTTGCCATAACAACCAGAGTTTTAAACAGAGTTCAATTCTTTAAGCAATTTTCATATGGCATCACCTAAGGAACATTCCTGCCAAAAACTTGGTTGAAATCTGCCCACCGGTTTAAGAGGAGATGTCATTTAAAAAAACCTTCTTTATTTCTATATAAGACCCCCCCGGGCTTCTCCCCTCGGCTCCCGAGGGTGATCATTTTAGCAATTTTTAAAGAGGTCATTGTACTGATGCTCCATGCCAAATATCAAGGCTCTACGCCTACTGGGTCAGGAGGAAATGATTTTGAGAGTTTTCATTAAAAGTTCAGTTTTGTCGCCATGGCAACCAAAGTTTTTAACGGATTTCAATTATCTTAGCAATTTTAAAAGGGCACCATCCAAGAAACGTTCCTGCCAAATTTGTTTGAAATCCGCCCAGCGGTTTAGGAGAAGATTTTGTTCTAAAATCCTTCTTTATGTCTATATAAGCCCCTGCCCCCCTGGGGCTCCGCACCTTGATTCCCGAGGGTGATGAAGGAGAAATTCTGAAAGAGGTCATTGTACTGATGCTTCATGCCAAATATCAAGGCTCTACGCCTTCTGGGTCAGGAGAAGATAATTTTTAAAGTTTTCATTTAAATTTCAATTTTGTTGCAATGGCCACCAGAGTTTTTAACGGATTTCAATTCTTTTATCAATTTTTAAAGCGCACCACCCAAGGAATTTTCCTGCCGAATTTGGTTGAAATATGCCCAGCAGTTTGGGAAATGTCGTTCTAAAACTCCGTCTTTATTTCTATATAAGCCCCCCCCCCCCGGGACTCCGCCCCTGGGGACCCGAGGATGATGATTTGAGCAAGTCTGAAGAGGTCATTTCTGCCAAATGTGGTTGAAATCCGCCCAGAGGTTTTGGAGGAGATGTCATTTTACGGACGCCGGACAGAGGGCGATCAAAATACCTCACCATGAGCACTTGGTGTTCAGGTGAGTTAAAAATATTCTCTTCATTTCTTAAGAACAACTTATGTACAGCTTCACCAACGGGACATTGATGCAAAGTTGATCAACTTCTTAATTTCTTATTTTTGATGACAATGTGTCGAAAAACACAATGACTATTTTCAAGATCACAGAATCCGATCTGGAGTATTTCGTTCTGAAAATGAGCTGAAACCCGAAAGACATAGTTCTAGTAATTTGAATGAAGCCATGCAATATATCATACTACAAGCAAACAATACAAACGCCATACATGTCATGCAGAGATCGAACTAAGAATTACAGATACCGAGTCAACATGACTATCTTTAATGCGACGGATCGCTCAACAAAGTATCCGACAGGACGGTTAATACAATAGTTTATCATAATTTCGCCGTCACAAACGAAAGACGCGTTTCATTTTCGTCTTTCAAGATTTCAGTGTTTTGATTCGCTTGATTTTTCTTTTCATAATTCAATGATCAAAACTCTAAGCACATGATTGCTAATTGTTAATAGCCCATTCCGAAAATACGTTGAAAGAGTTATTGCGCTTGAATACTCTCCCACGTGGTGAAACTACAAAACGGTCCCAATTCTACTTCCGGGTAGCAAATTTAGAGATAATAAGGTATTAATTAAATCGACGCAGAAAAAACGAGTTTATTGTTCCGTTTACTTTAATTATCGACTCGCTAAAAAAGCGAGTTTCAAACTCAATTTCGGATTAGAGTAACCACTGTATATAGGGACAAAGAGTATATATAATTAATAAAATATGTACAAAAATATCTCCTCTTAGAGTGACTTGTCTCTGAAAAGGATTATAAAGTAAATAAGGCCTTAGTAATGATTGGTCCCATGTCTTAAACCTATTACCAAATAACGCAATTTTGGACTGGTCAAAATTAATGTTAGACAACATTTTCAGATATAATATAGGTGAACTTCAAAAATGGTCCTGGGAAATACTTTCCTTTATATTGCATATAAATCTGCGTTTGAATTTACATTTCATTTGTGTACACCATATCTGTTTTGAATAACAAATCTTTTGCTTTCTTCGAAAAATAAAGAAATATAGTAATTTATGTGTTGAAATTCTTTGAAATGCGCATGTTAGTAAAAATGTCAAAATGTTTCCTCAGATCAAACACATTTTATTAGAGGTAAGATGCAATCACACTCAGAGGTGAACGAACCTTTGTAAGATACCAAATTAGAGCTGTTAGTAAACAGCAAAACTAGATTCAACTCCAATGATTGCCTCGGTAATAAATCCTTGCTTTCTCTTTACAAAACAATATAACTGGTCCAAATTGAAAGAAGTTACAAATAACAACTTTAAGTTGATAGAATTTAAATATCTCACGTATAGGGTAGGAAACATTGTTGAAAATGAAGAAATTGCATGTTTCAAGCAATTTCTCCATTTTCTACAATGTTTTTCAAAGTTGTTTCCTTTCGGGGCGTAAATAAGCGGAAGCTAGTTAACACATTCCCACATAACCAAAGCAGGATGGTGAGGGAATGGGTTAACCCATTCTCAGACAACAAAATATTGATATGCTGGTCCCAATTCAAAGGAGATGAAGATGACTAGTTTAAGCTGATTAAATTAGATAATTCTTCATTTATGGCAGAAAACATTATGGACAATGAAGGAATTGCTCCAACCTTGTAACGATTTCTTCATTATCCAAAATGTCTCCAAATCGCTTTTCTTGGAGGGTGTCAAAAGGCAGCAATTGTGTGGGAATTGGTTTACCCATTACCTCCTTATCTCTTTTTTTCTACACACTAGAGAACATAAACTGTCGAAAACATAATGAGAAAAGAAGAAGTTACTTGTAGCAAGGAATTCCTTTTCATCCCCGAAATTAAACGCCTTCTGCAACTTTCATTTAAGACCAGTCTAAGATTTTGCCTGGTAAGGGGTTAAAAGGTTGACTTACATTGTAAGGCCCATTATAAATGAGCGAATGTTCGAAACAAATCTTAAGTCATTGCAGAGATGTAGAAATTATTCACATTAAACTTGAACAAAATGTTGTCAAAGTCTAGTGATGACTTTCTTTTGAATACCCCTTTAAATAATATACATCATGTTATTTCTTTAAAATTGTTTCAAAATTTATGAGTACAAAGTTATTCCAGAGAAATTTATAACATAATCCATCAAAGTAAACGAAAAGAAATGAGAGATAAAATTTAGACCTTTGTCAAAATAAGTTATCTTCGATAAAAGAGAAAAAATGTATAAATACAGTTTTGATGGAAATATTTTTGCAAAGAATGAACTTATCATTCAAGTTTCCAAAATAAGCTAAACGAAACTGAAACAAGAAAATATTAAAGGGTTTGCAAGGATTATTTACCAAGAAAACTTAAATACAGCAGATGTGACAAAGAGATGACTTCTTATGATCAAAGTAAAGTACACATATGACATGCTGACAGGATACACGACAATGCTACACACAATGATATATATTGGTTTTTATTTGCAACCCCTTAACAATTTCCTGTTCAATCCTTGGTTTTTACGTCCCTGTGTTTTTACGTTCTTCCTTTTCAACAATATTTTCTATCCTACTGAATGATTATTTTTAAGATAAAATTGAATTGTCGTCTGCAAGGCCTTTGGTTTTTAGACGGGTCTAAAATTTGGCAAAACAGTAACATATTTATAGGTTAATCTATTTCAAGTACGTGTATTTGATGATGCTGGACATATTTTTAAATGTTAATAAGATGATGATTCTGTTTCAGAAAGGAGAGTTTTTTTTTTGTTTTATTTTTGTTGTTGTTGTTTTGTTTTTTTTTCTACAGTATAATTCTTTATCCATTCCTTTTTCTATGTTATAGATAAATATTACTTATGTTAAGGAAAAGATCTTACCAGAAAATGGCTGGTAAAAAAAATAATCTTTCCACATAAGACTTCATTCTAATATGCATCTGTCAAGGTTATTTTTAATGCAATATTGGTTGAAACACATAATTTGAAATTAAGCTGTCGATCTAAAAACTCCTTAGTTTTCAGTTTTCTTTTTGAATTACTGGCACGCAAGTATTTCTTCAAATAGCAAATTTAAAAGTTGAAAAGTCGATGTTTTCGTCTGGTAGAAAGCCGTCATCCTCCGTGGTTCACGGAATTCTATCAAAATTTGCTACCCGTACAAAGGGAAATCACTCTAACGACTTTGGGTCAAAGGGAAGTAAACCACGTTTTCGGAAAGGGCCATTAGTAAAATGTTCGCTTTATTATTTTGTTTTCGTGGTGGTATAAGCCTCAAAACTTAATTTAACTGTATCCATTCATTTTGCCTTAACGTGCGCACAAGGTTTTTCTAAAGTTTGAGCTTGTGCTCTTGTGTTTGGCCGCATGTGACCCAATACAAAACATATCTGAGATATGTAGACAAACATTCTAGCCAGAATTAAAGACATTTGAGCAAAAATAAGCCCTCTGGAGTTTTCTAAGATTTGACCTAGTGACCTAGTGATGGAAACTACGTGACCATAACTTGAATTTCTACTGATAGCTAATGTAGACAAATATTCTGACCAAAATTCAAGACATCTTAGCAGATAATAAGACATATAGAAGGCACACAAGGTTTTCTAAAATTTCGCCTAGTTATCCGTAGTTTGACCCCTTGTGACCGCATTCTGAATGTGTCCAATATGTCATGAAGACAGCATTATGACAAAGATTCAAGACATTTGAGCCATAAATGTGGCCTCTTGAGTGCACACAAGGCAAAAGTTGATGACGGACAACGGACACAGCCCGATCACAATAGCTCACCTTTATCACTAGGAGGTCAGGTGAGCTAAAAAACTTATTTGAAAATGATCGTAATTCCTACAAAGTGCCTTCAGTGTTATCTTCCTTTGCTGGTATGGGTTGCTCAAAATACTTCCACTATTAAACAGCTACCGTCATTAAGCAACCTGAATCAAGATGTCCCTCAAAAAAGACAAGATCTTCATAATTTGGACATTTTAGCTAATTGAATTATCAAACTAAATTATCAAACTAAATCCTATGTTGGTGAATCTCATTAGATTAGTTACAATGAGACGATTCTTATGAGTTCCATCCAAACAGGATTAAGTGACAGTCCTTAACCCTTTCCTGTTTTTGTAAATTTTAGACTGGTCCAAATTGAAAGAGGTTGCAGACGACAATGAAAACTGGATGCTATTTGAAATGAAACCATCCTATGTGTATGAATCCGCTTCGCGTATTCATACAGTGTGATTACTTTTTTTCGGTTCATACCTCCATGAAAACAAAAAACATTCTCTTCATCTCTTAAATGTATTCTTTGATTCAGATGAATACATTCCGCATTTACAAAGATACTACAAAATGTCAAAGTTTTTGAACAACAACAACAACAACAACAGCAATCAAGACAAATAGATTAACACTGAATGTGATAAATACCTCTTCCCAACGGTTTTACGTCAAGTTTAAACATTTTTTCAATGCAATAAAAACTTTTTTTTATTAAAAGTGATTAATACCACTTCTCATCGGTAAAATCATTTTATCTTTTTCTATCAAAAGTGGTTAACAACTTTGAGAAAAGTAAATGGATTGTAAGGGAAAAGAATAAGCATGCCATTGCTCGAGTAAAATTTCTAAGATCGCTCATGTGACAAGCTGCAAAGGTCCATGTATTGGCTTTTTTTGCATGTGTGTCTCAGTTATGTGAACATATTTTGTTTTTATATTATTCAACTGAATTTTTTTTCGATGGGTAGTTCAGGAGGAGATTACTTTAAAGCCATATCTTCCCCAGAAACACACTATAAAATTAATAAGAAAACCATACCCCAAGCTCAAAAGCATAAATAAATATGACGATTGAAATTATAAGATCAACATAATTCTATGCAGTAAGCCTACAATGTATGGAAGAAGTTTCTGTATTTTAGATTGTGACCCACCACAAGTTAAGGTTTGTTTACGTAAAAATATGACGTCAGTGATGTTTTGCTGGTCATTCAAACAAACAGCTAGGTCACGAAGATTAACGAAACCGTCCGTAAAGTTTAGTCATTCAGCACCTGCGCATATAACAATCCATGCTGAAGATTAGCAAAGATTTTCGGTGAAGAATCTGGTGCAATCATCTCAATTTCAAAATGTAGACAAACACAAATTGAATTCAACAGGAAAAACACAAAATACTCTTTCTTAGAACATCACTCAAACCCTGCTTTTGCATATCGAAAATTATGAAGGCTCTTGGTTAGTTTAGTGACCAAATAAGCGATAGATTATTTCAACTATTTTTCCTCCATCGGAGAGCAGATATGGCTTGAAAAGAATTTGTTCTTTTAGCGTTTATTTCCTTGCATATTTCTATTCAAATTCCAAGTACTCGTAGGGCTTATATAAATCACATCATCACAGCCTAAAGTATTCTGATGGACCATGAGGCAATGCTATTTGCCAAATTTGAAAGTTCTATGCCTTATAATTTAGGAGAGAGGGTTTTTTTAAGAATTGCTCAGAAATTCCTTTTGGTTGTCACTTTGGCCAAAGAATCATTCTATAAAGTTTCATTGAAATCTGATGCCTAATTCACGAGAATAAGATTATGAAAGATTTGTTTACGACAAACAATGAAGAACAGGCAATCACAATAGCTACAAAGAGCACTTTGTGAGCCATAGGAAGTCCAAATGTTTTTCTTGTTGTTTTAACAGCAAAAAAAAGGGGGGACTGAGTGAAACTCTATTCCACCCTATTGAAATTGACAGCATGAACTTGTTCATAAATTCATCAATTTAATGTATTAAAAATTCCAACATCAAAAATGTACAAAACATTACAAAATCTTATTTCCTCCCATATAAACACATGTAACTATAATTGACCAATTGCTGGCCACGCCCAATGACTCCTTTGGCCACACCCATAGTCATTGGTTGGCTTATTACTTGATTGACAGCCATGACTAGTCAACTGTTAAATGTGACTTTAACTCATTCCCACAGAATGACCATTTTTTGACCCCCAAGAAAATCCTTCGGAAAACATTGCAAAAAAATGAATAAATTGCTTTTTACAAGCAATTGCTTCATTATCCACAATGATTTTCATATCAAAAGACAAAGAAATTTAAAATTTCATTAACAAAAGATGTTTTCTAGAACGCACCAGCCTTAAAGTTTGTCGTCTGGTAATGGCTTTACCCATTCCCACACAATGACGCTTTTTAAGCCCCCCTAATATGAAAGCTTTGGAAAACATTGTGGAGAATGAAGAAACTGCTTGTTACAAGCAATTTCTTCATTATCGAAAATGCTTTTACTCTAAAAGACAAAGATTTTGAAGATTTCATCAACTTAAGGTTGTTGTCTACAACTTCTTTCAATTTGGACAAGTCTAAAATTTTGTTGTATAGGAATGGGTTAATGCACAGAAAAACTGAAAGAAGCAATTGTGAAAGAGAGAATTTGACCCTTACTCATTACCACATTACATTTTCTTAGACAATGATGCAGACCAAAAGTCCAAGTTGATGACTTTTCAAAAATGTTTATAGACATTAAATCATGAAGAAGTTGCTTGTTACAATTTCTGCATTTTCCACAATGTTTTCCAAAGTCTTTTTTATTGAGGGGGCATCAAAAATGATTTAATAACAATCTTCGTAGATATTGGGTAATCAAAAACTTGCTGGTTATAGATAATTTCATCATTTTCCACATTTTCTGGGGCCTTTTCATTGAGGGGTGTCAAAAAGTGTCATAAGGTTAATCCATTACCATACAATGACTTGATCATGGAAATCTTTGTGAGAAAAGAAATAATTGCTTGCGACAAGCAATTTCATCTTTTCTCAAAATGTTTTCTTCATGATTTATGTGCAACTTGAAAAGTCATAACTTCTTTCGAATTGGATCCATCCAAATTCTGATATCTGGTAATTGGTTAACCCATTCCCACTCAGTGATGCTTTTAGACGCCTCCAAAGAAAAAAGCTTAGGAAAACATTGTGTAAAATGAAGAAACTGCTCCATTTTCCACAATGTTTTCTACCCAGAAAGTTGAAAAAATCCAAAATTTCATAAATTGCTTTGAAATTTAAAAGTAATGGCCAATTTTGGTAGAAAACATAGTAATAAAAAGAATTTCTTCTTTTCTCTAAACGTTGTCTTTAACATCATTCCTCAGGTGTGTAAAAATGCTAGTGTGTGTGGGAATGGCCTCAATTGATCTTGTTAAACTTTTATCTAACCAAGTATAAAATACATTTCTCTCCCGTCAGAACACAAATTCATGAAACTGACCAATCGCTGCTATCAATCAAGGAATCAATCAACCAATCAAACCAAGCATTCAGCCCGGAATTAAATTTGATGTTTATGTTGCCAACCATTCTACTTTTTTGTTACATATAACTGCCAATAAATTTTGCAAAATAGTGCTACTAGAAATCGAACCATGACTTCATATCAGAGTCAATAGGTGACACCAATCATGTAAGTGGGCGGGGCCAGCGATTGGTCAATTTCCCTAGTTTCTTATAAATTAATGCACGAGCACCACTTGCAGATGCCAACACTCGTTTCTAGTTCATGGGTAAAATTTCTATGTCAACAAAAGGGGCATAGTTCATTCAGATTTCTAATTAGATAATGAACCATATATATTCCAAGTTTCAAGGGAATGTGTTCAGTAATAAAATGTCAAAAGGAATCAGATGATGACCACGCTGACACTGACACAGATTCAGACAACAACCTGGCTATAGAATTTCCTTGGGTTGGCTCTGAAAAGTAGCCACGCTAAAATTGGAAATAAACAATTTGAATATCCTTAAGAGTCCTGATATATCTCAAATCCTATTACTGTTTCGTTTGTCTGTGAAAAAACTACGTAACACTAACACTTGTCCAATTCCAATCACAAGAATAACAACAGTTTGTCCTATTGACCACAACATAACACGTTCATTAAGGTCCTCGGCGTGAGCGCGTCCTTGCGCTTCTCGTAGTCGATGATGGGTTTGGTAGTCTAAGACATTGGTAAGTTGATCGTGGACATTCACTGCACTGGATTCCAACTGTAAAATGACAGATTCCCCATAACTTCTATTGTATTATAATTTATAGCAGTCTCAAAATTTCAACATAATTTAATCAGTTGTATTCATAAAATGTTGTCAATATATAATTAAGTAACAGGTTGTGCCTTTTCTGATATTCAGTAATTATGTATTGAATTCACTTGCCCCGCTCGTCTTACAAGGTCTCTGCTTGCGATGAAATACATTTTTCATGGCCTTGTCTGGAAACAACTAAACACCAGGACAAATCGCACTAAGACTTAAAGATAACTTGTTTCATATTGATTAATTGATTGAATGGGGTTAACACCACTTTTAACAGTATTTCAGTCATATTGCAATTAAAGTAACAGAAATTTGTGCAGGTCAAGAAAATTGGAAGGTTAGGCTGTTGGGTGCTGGATAGTTGACAAAATGCATCTAGAGTTATCCCCCTTCATAGTATAGGTTGCTCTTTTGATAGAGAACAAGTGTGCCAAATTTCAAGTGAATATCTTTTGTAGAACTACAGATATCACAAAATGTCAAAGTTTTCACACAACACAACGAAGACGACTACGACACCAAGGCTATCGCATTACCTTGGGTTTTCTCCAAAAACAGCCGAGCTAAAAAGGAAATTTTGCTGCTGGTTGCTAAATGAAAGTCACTGAATAGATGCAGTCACCTGCACAGTTTTAAAAATCTAACACTTCAAAAACTTAAAATTGTTGTCTGCAGCTTCTTTTAATTTGGACCAGTCTATAATTTTTTCATGTGACAATTGGTGGAGTCCACACTTTTTAGATTTTTTCTTTCCTCATACAATGTTCTCAACCCTTGTCCCAGTAAATATCTATCCTTTCTTCACAAAATTTTGATTTATTGTTAAATTTAAATCTACCCTGTGTTCAAATATTCCCTAAAAACTAAAAGAACAAGGCGGTGGTGTAGACTAAGATCAGACTACATCTGTGCAGGCTGATCTCAGTCTTTACACCTGCCACAGCTATTGTCAAAAGAAGAATATTCTCGGATCAGCATGACAAGGGTTAAATTTAAATCAAAGCTATTATCTTATGGTAATTTCCCTTATACATGAAAAATAATACACAAAGGGAGACAATTTCTATACAGACAAGGTTGCTATAAAAGCTAATTTCCCTGCAATCTATGAAAGGTTTTAAATTGGCCCTCTTAATGCAGTCCCACACAAGATAGTTTTAAAAGGATTACTGTTGACCTAGATATTGTTTTGCATGTTTCAATACTTTTATACTTAGGGATTGTTATTCAATCCCAATGGCTCTACTTATTTTTAGTAGATGCTTTCAATGTCCACTAATGTAACCCATTCTAAAAATATAGTAGGATATTTCACTAGGGTATGAGAGAAGTAGTATCCAATTAGGGTAGAATTATTATTGTTTAACCCATTACCACATGATAATATTCTAGACCAGTCCAAATTCAAAGAAGCAGCAGGGGACAATTTTAAGTTAATAAAATCTTTAAAATCTTTGTCTTTAGGGGCAGAAAACATTGTGGATAATGAAGAAATTACATGTACTTGTAACAAACAATTTCTTCTTTTTCCACAATATTTTTCCAAAGCTTTCATACTGAGAGGCGTTTAAAAGCATCACAGTGTGGGAATCGGTTAAAACCTGCTTCCTCCAAACAACAGAATATTTTGAAAATCGTGTTTTACATTGTTCAAGGATTCTATACAATTTGTAGATTAAGTGTAAAGACTCCTTTTACAAACAAAAACACCTACCAATGTCTCGCTGAGCATAATGTGGCAAAGGTTTCATTAACAGGCAGTCTTTCAATAATAAATTGATTAATTTACTTTTCATTTGTAAAACTACAGCCCAACCACTAATTAACAAAAATAATTTAATCTAAGATTTGGTGACAGGTATAACAGGCTGCAACTAGCTTTGTTAAATAATTGTTGGATTCCATAATTTTAATTTCTGATCTTAGTTTACACCACCTGCTTGCCGTTTTAGAACCAGAGTTATTTACAAAATAAAATTTTCAAACAATATAAGATTTACAAGATAAAATTTCAAAACAGATAACAACATAAAATAAGTACTTCCAGTCTTTTCAGCCCTTGGATTCTAATGCAAATTCTGAAGAGAATTTTTATTCAGCATGACAAGGGTTAAGAGTTAATTTTGGTTAATAACCATTTTCAGAGGTATTTCAGTATTATTATGGTTGGTAGGTAGAAGCACCTAGCTGCGGCTTCCTGTCATTTTTCACACTAGGACATGTACATTAATATAATACAATTTCAGAATTTAAGTCATTTGCTGCTCAGAAAACTGAATAATTTGTTTGTTTGAATGGGCTTTGATGCCACTATTAACAGTATTTCAGTCATATCAAGGCAGTTGGAGCACCTAACCATGGGTTCCTGGTATTTCTCTCACCCGTACTATCCATTCATCCTTTCTGAGCCCCCATCTGCTCATCCCACCTAGAAAAATTTATGATTATCCACCCATTAGTGAGAAACAAATGTATGAAAGGATACTTGCGGTGACCAGGGATCAAACCCTGGGCGTCATTGTTGAGAGTCCAACGCCCTACCAACCACACAGTGGCCACAGCAGAAAACTTAATATGTCTTTGTCAATGTGAGAGAAATGATGCCTGTGGCAATGATATGTTTTCCTAAGCTAGGGATCGTGCTCATGACACTAGAATAGAAAGTATCCAGTATTACCTACTAAGCGAGTCATGATAGGCAACACTTTTGATTATCTATACAAAATGTAATTTTCTACACCAAAATGGGCACATCTCTCTACTATGCCAGCATGGACGTCCACATTCAGTGCTTTCAGTGCTTTAACCAATTCCCGCACAACCAAATTTTAGACTGGTCCAAAAGAATCTGCAGACGACAATTTCTAGTTGATGGAATTTTAAATGTTTTCATCTTTTGGGATAGAAAACATTGTTGAAAATGAAGAAGCAATTTCTTCATTTTCCATAATGTTTTCCAAAGCTGTTTTATTGAGGGGCGTCAAAAGGAGGGATTGAGTTGGAATGGGTTAATTCTGGTTGCAGCATATCATTTAAAATACAGAAATGAAGACACATATTTCAATCATTTTTCATCAGACTTCGTATGACCACTTCTTAGAAGACTGTGGAAAATGAAGAATATTTTTGTAAGAAGCTATTTCATCATTTTGAACATTTTCCACTTTTATTTCTAAGCAGACAAAGATAATCAAAACTCCATCAAATAGAAATTGTCCTCCATCAAATTGAATTTGAACAAGTCTGAAATTTTGTCATCTGGTATTGGGTTAATGGTATTATCTCAATGAAAAACAACAACAACAAAAAATTCTCTTCTTGATATTTTCAAGGCAATTGTCAAAAGAAATGATGACAATTGATTGGAGCTAAACACTATTTTAACACGTATTTCAGTCATATCAAGGAAGCTGGATCACCTAGCCATGGTTTCCTGGTATTTCTAAACCTGTATTACCTCTACATTTTTTTCCAGCCTCCAACATAGGTTTGCAATTATCCACCCATTGATTGGACACAAATATCCCACAGGATATTGTGCTGCAGCCAGAAAATGATTGATTGATTGACTGAATGGGGTTTAGCACACCTTTTAACAGTATTTCAGTCATATCGCAACAGCTGGAGCACCTAAAAATCGATTCTTGGTATTTCTCACACCAGCAATACCACTACACCCTAGCTCCAGCTGCTATCCCATTTATGTTTACGATTATCCACCCACTAGTGAGAGACAAATGTTAGAAAGGATATGTGCTGACGTTTGGGATCCATCCCATGACATCCCATTATTTAAGAATTGGAGTCTGACGTGATACCGACTGCCAATGACGGCAGCACTGGGAAATGAACCGGGCCTCCGTGGCTAAAAGTCCTAAGCACTAGCACTGTATTAGGGCTATGACCTACAAAATATCAACCCTTGTCATGCTGTATAGAATGCCTTACTGAACTGCTGTGAAATCAAAGGGCTGAAAGTATTGATAAAACTTACAGTTCAAAAATCAATATTTCTTTTAGAAATCGAATTCATTAACAACTCATGCAGGAAAAGTACAAGCAGTAGGTGTAGACCAAGATCAGACTGCACTTAAGTGCAGGCTGATCTAGGTCTACACCTCCAGCCATAACCAGTATATATATATTCCAGGGTTCAGTATGACAAGGGTTAATGGTAATGAATAAACAGGACTTCTAGTTTGAAGCTTTCTTTTAATTAAACTACTTTAACCCATTCCGATAGAATTCCACTTTCCCCTCAAAAAAAAGCTTTTTGAGAATAATAATTACCCAAATGATTGACAAAGAATTTTGAAAATTCATCAACTACCTATTGTCTTCTGGATTCCAGGAAATGTCTAAAATTTTGTCTTTTTGAAATAGTTTAGCTAAATAAAGTTTTGTACTATTTTTTTTTCTTTTAATGGAGGTATGAACAAATTTTTAGACAGAATAAAAATATCTTGATACCACCAAACCAATTACAACATAGGAAAATTTTAGAGTAGTCCAAATTGAAAGAAGATGCAGGCGACAATTAATGGCATTATAAATTGGTTTTTTTGGATAGAAAACATTGTGTATAATGAAGAAATTGCTTGATACAAACAATTTCTCCATTTTCCAAAATGTTTTCAATGTTAAAAAGGAGGGATTGTGTTTGAATGGGTTTAAATGAATTGATCAAAATTTCACTAAATCTCATTTTTTAATAATTTGAAGAAATGTTAGTCAAGATTAAAGGTAGGTATCGATGTTTTTTTCATGTCACAGATTTTGATTATTTTTATTTCCTCTCATCAAATATTTGAATATTTGAATACAAAATGCCGAAAAGTAGTTTTGCAAAAATATGAGGTCGCTTATCAGAAAAAAGCAGGGTATTTCCCTAATAGCCTATGTAGGCTATTAATCTATTTTTAGATTAATCCGAGACAGTTACGAAGATTAAAGGGCATTCACATGGCGCGAATAGCCATTAGAACCTTGCATTTAGCTCAAATTACATCAAACCAACGTCATCATTACGTCATCAGGAGTAATGTTCGCTGGTCGGTCTGTAAAGATCAGTCATTTCATGTGACATGATTTAGGACATTGGCTGTTTCGCTAGTAAATTTGTTACCTTCATTTGACTGGGTCATATGCAAATGAGGTCATTGAATGTCGACAGCCGACTTCCGTGATATCTAAAAATAACCTGGAATTCCGCTGAACCTTTCCGATATAACCACAAAAAAGCCACTTTAGGTCTATTCGATCACCACGAAGACAATACCTGACCTAACTTAAAGTATTAAATGTTCGTTTGAGTCTATTTTTCGGCACTTGGTATTTTTTTCTTATCTAGGTTACAGAAACATCGATACCTCCCTTTAAGCCCTTTCTAGTTTTGCAAATTTTAGACTTGTCCAAACTCAAGGGTTTTGCAGACAAAAAATTAAAATTGATTTAATACGCCAAAATAGCCATTCAGAAGGGTAGAAAAAATTGTGGAAAAAGAAGAAATTACAAATAATTTCTTCTTTTTCTACAATGTTTTCTCAATCATAAAATCACAGGGATGTAAAATCCAGGGATTGAACAGGAAATGATTAAAGTGTCTTAATAATCTTAGTCAGAACTATTCCAAAGTCTAAGTTTGAAGACCTATAGAGTACGCTTTAAGTGCCAATCTAGATCTTTAATGTCCCATCCATACTCTTACAACTAGATAAGACTAGATTAAAGCTTTTGTGATTGTTTTATTTGATCCATTTTCACCAAATCCAGCTTTTGGACATCCATCATGTTGTGTTTGATCGAGTTCAACGCTTTTTAAACCCATTACCACGCAACAAAATTTTAGACTGGTCCAAACTCAAAGAAGTTGCAGACAACAATTTATAATGAAATTTAGAAAACCTTGACATTTTTTGGTAAAATCATTGTGGATAATAGAAATTGCTTGTATTAAGAAATTTTTTCAGTTACCAATATGTTTTTCAAAAGCGTTAAAGACAGGATTGTGTGGGAATGGCTTAAATATGTCAGTAATATCCAGAAGCCAGAGACCCTAACCATGGATTCATATAATTTGTCACACCAGTACTACCACTACAGCCTCCAGCTGCTCATCCCTCTCAGGTTTACCTTAACCAAAGCATTGGTGGGAGACAAATGTTGAAGAAGATCTGTGATATTGTAGCCCTCCTTCAGATAATCTGCAGCCTGGTGTACAGATTTAGGGCTACTAAATCAGAGCTTTGGGCGGACATCCCTCAAGAAAAAAGCTTTGAAAAACTAGGTGCTAAAACCATGAATAAAACAATTTCTTCATTATCAACATTATACGCAGTTTTCTACCCAAAAAGACGATTTTTAAACATTGTCATACTGAACCAAGAATAATCCTGTTTGGGTGGGAGGTATAGACAAAGATCAGCCTGCACAAATGTGTAGTCTGGTCCTAGTCTACATCGTGTGCTTGTCACTTTCAACAATAAAATGTTGATAAAATGCGTTTCCAAAAGAAATATTGGCCTGCAACGAGTGTTGCCAGTAATTTCAGTCATTGATATTAATGATATTCTAAACAGGATTTTATTCAGCAGGAATGGGTTAAAATTCCATCAATTTTATATTAATTTATTTGATTTTGCACCAGTGACAGTCTAATAATGTTTTGTCTAGTTAGTGTTTAAGATTTTGTTATCTTTTTTTATCATTATGATCACTCTTTGAAACATCGTCTGACTGTCATTAGTGTTTAAATTAATCACACCTAAAAATGTTATCTGAGTTTTGCTTCAATTTGAACAAGTTCAAAATTTTCTTGTTTGAGAATGGGTGTTTCCATTATCTTTATTTTTTTACCTCATATCAGTTACAGTGGAATCCTGTTAAACGCAACTCTGATTTGTCAATTTTTTGTTGCAATTAAACAGAAGCTTGTATTCAAAGGAGCTATTTGTTCTATAAGCAAAATGCCAGTTACAACAGCATAGAGTTTACGACATTATTTGTGAAATATTTAAATAAAAAAACGAAATACTCCCTCTAACTGTAGCTCTGAGAGGTTGCAGATGACAATGAAAATTGGATGCAATTTGAAATGAAATCATCCTATGTGGTAGAATAAATATTATTTAAAGCAATTTCTTCTTTTTCCACAATGTTTTTCAAGTATAAAATTACGACAATGCAAAGTTTCAGGTTTGCACAGGAAAGGGTTAACAGTTGGGATGACTGTGACAATGCAAAACACCTGCATTGAGAGACACATACACTCAACCAACAGATTCCAACTCAAGAAATCCAACCTCTTGCTCAACAAGCAATTATTGTTTAGAAAATGAAGTTACTGTTTCCATTTCAACAGAAAATATATTCACCATTTTAACATGTTAAACCATTTCCATAAAATACCGTATTTTTATGCCCCTAAAGAAAAAAGGTCTGTTAAACAAAGTGGATAATGAAAAAATTGCTTCTTCCAAGCAATTTCTTCATTACCAAGAATGTCATCTACCCCAAAAGACAAAGTTTTATGGTCTAGATATGGGTTAAAACCATTACCGCACATTCTCTAATTTTGATGCACTGATATAGATGAGGAAAAATGTCACAGAAGGAGAAGTTGCCTGTATCAAGGGATTTCTCCATTAGCCACAATTCAATGTGCTCTGTTATTAAATTTTGAAATGTCTACATCTTCTTTCCATTTTGATCAGTCTGAAATGACTTAATCTGATTTAGGCTAAATTGTAATACCATATCTAAGACTATTATCCAGGTGCTAAGCATAAGTCTGTCTGTCATATACCATGATTTTAGAAATCTACATGTATGTTTTGTTTGTTTGTTTTGTTTTTGACTTCACATTTGAAGTTATTTCATAGTAACAAACATCTTAATGCATAATCAATTAACTGACAGATCAAAGCTGTCCATCAAAGAGTGATTCATCAATTGACGACTCAAATCATTCATTTCCACCAGAAGAGAACTTTGAAGTCCATAAATGACAAACATTTATGTGAAGCTTTGTTGTTGGTTTTGGCCTTAAATCATCTTAAATAACGCTTATTTAAGTTGTAGTTATAATAGTTAAGTCCAAAACAGTTTACTTTTGTAACTCAGATATTAATGATCAATATTTTTGTTGGATTGGGGACATAAACATTGTATTTACAGCATATTCAAGCTTTATTTACCACATTTAAGTCCACAAACTGCCATTATTTTCTTGCTACATGTTCCTGACCATAAATTTTGCAGAGTAACGCAATCTAACATCAATGTGGAATTTCCTGTTGGAGTCAGTGGGCATGGAGAGCGGAGTAAGGGCCAGTGATCCGTATATTACAACAAAGTGAAAGTAGGCCCACAGCATAAAGGACAGACAAACTGCCATAGTTTACAACCGTCACATATAAACAACAATACACAGAGGTGCAGCATCAGACTTAACATGAAATAAATAATGGGCTCTGGACTATTCAAACGGTCTCGAATGGATTCACCTTGGGGGTGAGGGGTGGAGAGAAGGGTAAAGAGGGGGGTCCAGATTCCATGGCTTACAAATTACCAATAGCCTTTATGCGCAATTAAGCTATGACGGCATGAAACTTTGTGTTACATTTACACTAATGATATTACATATTCTAAAGCAACACCCCACCCATCACCAGAAAAGGCACAACACCATTACGCACATGCAACACTTTTCCACCAATTAAGCTTTTTCTTAACAAAGAATATTGAGATCATAACAAAAGAAGCATCTCTGAGATTCCAAAGATGGGACATGACAGGGATCCGGATAGAGGGAGTAATTTACACTTCAAAATCCAAAAATTCCTTCATTGTACCCTTTGTTGTAGGCACTCTTCCCTTTCTTCATTGTCCGATATGTTTTTCAAACCTTTTTTAAGTGGAGCAAAAAAGCAGGTTTGAGTGGGAATGAGTCAATCCTGCTTCTTTATGCCCCCTCATGCAAACAGTGTGGGAAAGTATTGTGTTTCCTACAATGTTTTTTACCAAAAAATGAAAAAAAAAATTCTTCAACAATAGATGGCTGCAACATCCTTGAATTAGGACTAGTCTAAAATTTGGTCCTATCATAATGACCTTTAAACTCATTACCCATGATTCACTCTTTGGTATTTTGACCCCATTCAAAATTAGTTTGAACCATTAACCCTTATCCACACAATTAAGAATTTTGACACCCCCAATTAGGAAAACATTGTGTAACATGAAGAAATTGCTTGCAACAAGTAGTTTCTTCGTTTTCCATGACATTTTATACCCAGAAAGTTGAGTGATTGATAGAATGGGGCTTACGCCACTTTTAACAGTATTTCAGTCATATCAGAAAGATTATGTGATTGAACCCATGACACCCCATTATTGAAGATTAGGAGTCTTATGTGCTGCCCACTGTGCTATGACGGCGGCACCCTGACAGTTGAAAAAATTTGAAATTTCTCTATTCTTATAATGTTCTCTGCAACTCCTTTCAATTTGGACAAATCAAAAATTTTCTTGTCTGGGAATGGGGTTAATTTCATTCCCATAGAGTCAATGACACCTTATTTTCATATCTGCAGACAATATATGAAATACAAATTCTTCCCTCATTCTGAAGCCCTGCATAGCCTTGACCCATTACCAGATGACAAAAATTTAGTCAGGTCAAAATTCAAAGATGGTTCTAACTTTTTCTTTATTTTACATGATGCTTTCCTATGTGTTTTTCTTGAGGGGTGTCAAAAACCGTCATTATATTGGAATGTGTTAACCCATTCCCACACAATGCTTCTACATGACGGCCAGCCAGAAAAACAATTCAGAAGATATCGTGTAATATGAAGAAATTTCTTCATTTTACACAGCATTTTCTAGCAGAAGGTTAATTTTTTTTTAAAAAAAACTCAAGTTATAAATTGTTGTCTGCAACTCCTTTTAGTTTGGACCAGTGTTAAATTTTTTTTGTCTGGTATAGGGTTAAGGATATTCTGAAATTAAATAATACGTTACCAAAGTCATTGCTGTGGCATGGGAATCCATCTTTACTATCGGATCCTCATCTCCAACTTGTAAATCAAAATAGACAACCTTGTGGGTAAATGTTGAGAATTCATTACTAAAACAGAATTTTATGATCCCGTCCATATCCGCTGTCCACGTAAAACTGTCATACTGTTTTTTCACATCCTTGTATAAAACCTTTCCATTTGGAGCTGTTAATTCCATATCAACATCATAATGACCTCCGGTAATAACCTGAAAGCATACAATTGATTGATTTTGAACAGCACTTGTTAACAGTATTTCAGTCATATTGTGGCGGCCGGAGCACTTAACAAAAAGTTGGGAGAAAAAACCACTAAAATTTCAAGTACTTTAAAATGTTTACTGCAACTATTTTCAATTTGGACCAGTTTAAAATTTTTCCCTCTGGTATTGGGTTAACCCCCTTGACAAAATTTCTAAGGGTCAAAACAGGTTATTGATCCTGTTAATTTTCATTGATGTATCTCATTGATCAGCAACTCTGGCAAAGTTTTATGAAACCAGGCGACTTTTATACCAGGATCGACTCAGGTGAAAAAGCAGCCTGGTTTCATAAAACTTCATGTCAACCTCATTTTTTCATGAATGTGCTTACATATACAAATAATTTTACAATCAATTATTAATCAATTAACAGGCAAGTATATGATTTTACATTGTTGTTAGGTTCCTAGTAGCAAAGACTAAATCCCCCAAATTCCTATATTCAGTGTTTCCACTGGGATCAATTTATTGAGGGTCATTTGTGATCCCTTGTCTTGATTTCTGGGAAACATTAAGAATTTTAGAGAGTCAATTTTGTATGATAATGTTGACGAATCTTTACTAGAACAGACTTTCATTAGATTTCGGGACAGTAAGAAATGTGCTTGACTTTTTTTGTTTTGGTTCGTTTTCCATTTTTACGTAAGTTCGTAGTCTGTTTATAAAAGGATTAAGAATACCCAGACAAAAATGTTTAGTTAAAAGATTACATGTAGAAGGAAAAGTATTGATGGGACAGTTTTAATGAATGCTTCCATTAACACGAGTAAAAAAGATATACCGGTAATGCCCAAAAACTTTGTTTCCAGTGCATTTCTAGATATGGTTATTCTGGGCTCAGGAAGTCAGAAAATAAACCAACTGTATAAATAGAACAACAAGGGGGTTGACAGATTTCGGCGAAACTTAATTTAAGCTTGCAATAGAATGAACTTGTTTTGTATAATTTAGCTAAAAGATCATTCAGTGCCATCAAATACTTCATACAAAATTAATATTTTCAGCTCATTGTTAGCTAAAACTCTGGTACTAAAATGATTCTGGTACAGAAAATATCAAATGGACTGTCCAAAAGTCACCATTTGTGGAGAAATAGAATTGGTTTTGCTACGACATTTTGCAGACAGTGAATAACGTAGCTAAAATAAAACTACAACATCAAAGAAACGGCTCCATTTTGTCACGCCCAACTTACAGGGGTCGAAACTATCAGTGTCCTGGGATCCCATGGATCCCTGAAAATTGGAAGGGACCCCAGCAATCTCAGGCTAGGGATTCTGTCAGGATCCTTCAATATTTCTCCTGTACAATAGATCTAAATCTATCAACTATTGCTCCTGATCTTTTTGTTAGCTTCTTTATAGAAAACATTGTGGATAATGAAGAAATTGCTTGTAACAAGCAATTTTCTCATTTTCCACAATGTTTCCCTTTTTTTTTTAAATTTGGCTTTGAAGTGCAGGATTGCGTGTCAATGTGTTAATGTATATCAAGGAGGGATCCCTGATTATCTGGAGGAAACCCTGAAGTAATAGGTAGGGATTCCTGTGGGATCCCACTGAAGCAAAGTTTGTGTCGACCCCTGAACTTACATGTACAACGGAACTCACAAGATAAACTAATTTCAAAATCAATTTCTACAGCATGAAATCTTTTCAGTTTAATGCAAAAAGCATGTTAATATCTTGCATTTTGTTTGAAAAATAGCCCGTCTTTGGACTTATTTTAAAACAAACTGGTGAGGCCATCAGGATAAGCATTATACAAACTTTTCCAACTGTTGGTTCCCCCATTCTTTATATAGATGAAAACAGACCAAAAAGAAGCCATGGTTCCTGTCGCATGTAAGGGAAATCACTTGCTCCTTATCTGATTTTGTTCTACTTTGCTTGCATTTTTTTTTTTGTTGTTTTTAGGAAGAACTACGCAAGTAGAGTTCAGGGGTCCACACTAACTTTGCTTCAATGGGATCCCACAGGAATCCCTTCCTATTACTTCAGAGTTTCAATATACATAAACTCACTCCCTTACGATCCTGTCCTTCTAAGCCCAACTTGATTAAAAAAGGCTTTGGAAAACATTGTAAAAAAATTAAGAAATTGATTGTTACAAGCAATTTCTTCATTATCCACAATGTTTTCTACAAGAACAAGCAAACAAAATGATAAGGAGCATTAGTTGATACATAAAGGTCTATTGTACTGGAGAAATATTGAAGGATCCTGACGGAATCCCTACCCTGAGATTGCTGGGGTCCCTTCCAATTTTCAAGGATCCTCAGGATCCCCGGACACTGTTAGTGTCGACCGCTGAGAGTTTCTAGTTTTAATCACTTATAATTTTAAATGCACACACATGTAATGGCATTCTTGTTTCTGCGTTCATTTATTTTTCTGTACATTCATGCACGTCTTGGTGTTAGCTTTGTATGTGAACCAATGTAATTATATGTGAATTACGTACTGCAGTATAAGAATGGGCACCCTGGCGCACTTGGTGAAATTAAATGCGTTGCCAATCTATTTGCATCAAAAACACAGAACAAGTGCTCTGGCAGAAACACTGCTATATTACTGTCAGCTTCCTGCAAAAAGGGTTAAACAGCTCACCAGGAAAGATCTGAATGTTATAACAACACAGAAAACCAGGTTCTTTGATTGTCACAGTCAAGCTTAATTACATCACCCGAGAAAAAAAAATTGGAAAATGTGAAAAATGAAAGATTTACATGAAACAATCATATGTCTGCAAATTTGTTCATCACTTTGGACCATTCTAAGATTTTGTTCTGTGGGAAAATATTGTTGTGTGGGTTACATTCGTATATTCTCACATGCAAGGAGAGCAGTAAAAATCTGTAAGAAAACTTCTGTTAACCTGGAATTCCAAAGTGCTCTCGATTCCTTTTTTGACTTCCTCGAAAAAGCACTGTCTTTCGTTGTCCGGTAGTTCAAACGTCAACTCTCCCCCCTCTATCACTGCTATGAACGCTGTCAGTGCAATGGAGAAGAATATAAAGCAGTCCATCTTTCTTTTGTTTTTCTAGATTATCAGGAAATAGTTTTTGTTTTGTGTTTGTTTTGATTTTTCCGGCGTCGTTTCCAATATGGCAGCTTCCAGCGTGGCAGGGTGACCCGGATGTGCTATCAAGATGGATTCGTACCCAAATCAGCTCGGTCTTTTACAAACTATATACTATCTTTTAGATTAGTTTCGTCGCTGTATAGTGGTTTTCATCTTGAAAAATAAAGACCATAATCTTTAGATTACAAAAATATCTACGGATAAGTGTTCGAAATGATATTTAGATTGTAAAAGACACGTCAGGGTAATTTACCAGTGGCTCGTAATGATCGCATGCCGTGTAAAATACAAAAGCAGTTCTCAAAACAATATTACCCCGGAGTGAGTGTTTTACCAGCATTATTTAGCTAGAGAATATTAAAGATCTGCTTTTCGTATGGCTGATACCTAAGCAAAGTTAAACACAGATTTGGTCTAACAATTAACTAGTTGGGAGAGACTTATTGCCGCTCGATTGGGAAGTTAATGGTCCGAGTTGAGACAAGTACAAATTTCCAAGGGACAAGTATATACCATTGAAAAAAAACTAATATGATTCAAATTGAGCCTAAAGATAATTAATTGTAATACATTGGTAAATTACTATGTTAATGTATATCTCTCTCGAACTATTGTCACGGCATTGTGTCCGTCGTCCCGGCGCTTGAATTGGGGTAAAAGCGTCCACTTTCAAAAGGCTGACCAAGAAGGCCCAGTCCAAAAACATACATAATTATAGTGAGTCAATATGGTTGTTTTTAACTCGACTGTTAGAAGAAATACATTTCAAGAAGTTTAAATTTAAGAAGTGTAAATATTTTATGATCTTGCTTAAATAACTCTTTCCTAGGTAACAATGCCATATACTTCACAATGTACGAAATAACTCAGTGACATTTTATTAACAACCCATTGCTTTCCCACAACATTACCAGCTATAATGACAGAAAGACATTTTGGGAAAAGGAGAAAAAGGTTTTCAAAAACAGTCATACTTTATCTTCATTATACTTAGTTCTTCATGCCAATACCTTTCAACACACTTAATAAACGATCGATTAACATAAATCTGTCATTCTCATATTGATTATTTAAATTTGGATGTTTAACTCTGTACGGATCCATTTTAATTAAAACAAAAGAACTACAAATCGTCATAGTCAAAATAATGTCAAATGTTAAGATTGATTACTGGGCCTTTTTGGTCAGATTTTTCAATGGGCCTTTCTGGTCTGGGCCTTTTTTGACCGTGGGCCTTTTTGGTCAGTTTAATAGTGGGCCTTTTGAACTGAGCCTTTTTTGGGCAGGGCCTTTCTGACACCGGGCCTTTCTGAGAAAATGAAGACAGTCAGGTTTCTGCATAAAATAGATTTTACTTAAGAACTACTGTGCTAAAAATTCACCTTTATAAATCACTCCCATCCCAAAAATAAATAAAAAGTAAAAACGACCAAAAAAGAGAAAAAAAAAAACATACAAAATTCAAAAAGATAACAACAACAAAATGAAAAACCATTTATGATCAAATACACTCCAATAGTAAAAAAATTCTGAAATATAAAGTGTCCAGTATACAACTGGTGATGTACCAATTCTATTACTATATTTTCTGCTAATAACCCCATGTCACTTCTACTATCTCACATTATCCAATATTATGTAATAGTGTCTTCTAAATCAATATTGTATATACAGTCTGCAGGGACTGGGTCTGCTTTTTATACCCCTTTGGTCTGCAGTCTGCAGTCTACTGGTCTGCAGGGTTTGGTCTGCTTTTTATACCTACCCACCCCTAGTTTAACCATCCTTCCCCCTAGACTGGTACGACTGTCGACTTTAATGAAAAAGCGGCTTTGTTAAAGTCGAGGGCGGTACCGGTCTATCCTTCCCCGTACCGCGGCTTGTCACGCCGACCAATCGTTTCGCTGGTCCCACGCACTGAGCTCGCACAGGAAGTTCTACTTACCGGATATCAAACTGCGTGAAATGGAAAGTTTAGATGGTTTGGTGACACAATTAACGAAACTACAGTTTGAAATAGCTGTAGTTACGCTGCTAAATCTGTTAAAGTCAGAGACAAAAAATCGCCAAAGAAATGTCGGCCAATGTTGGAGTTCAATTAACTTCCGGTCTAAGTGAAGGGTTTGGTTTGCCTATTCATTTATTCCTTTATTCCACCGTGATCCGTCAATTTAAGACTGTATATATATTAACCAATTCCTAAACAGTGGCACCCCTCAAGGAAATACTTAGAAAACATTGTGTAAAATAAAGAAATTGCTTGTTACAGGCAGTTCCTTCATATCCACAATGTTTTCTACTTAAAAAATTTTAAAAAAATCTAAAATTTAATAAACTTTGAATTGTCGTCGACAACTCCTTTGAATTTGGAACAGTCGTATTTTTTTCGTCTGGTAAATGGTTAATCTAAATATTTTAGGGTAAGAAGCTGTTGATAAGTTCGTATGACGTAATAGATAATTTTCTTGATTGCTTATTTCGAAAATAAAATGTCATCATTTGATATGATTTTCTTTTTCTAACAAACATTCTCTTTTTTTTTTTTTTGCTATATCATTCGAATATAACGTTATATATTTGTTATGATATTCAATTAATCTAATGTTGTCGAAAAGAATTAAGTATATGACGTTTTTATAGACTGGTGTCTTTCGAATTGTTCTACTTTCCTAATACAAGACGGTAAATTTTTAGATTTTTTAAACTTTCTGGATAGAAAACATTGTGTAAAAAGGAAGGAATTGCTTTTCACAAGCAATTTCTTCAATGACTATAATGTTTCTTACCCCAAAATATAAAAGTTATTAAATTTCATCAACTTGAAATTGTCGTCTGCAATTTCTTTAAATTTTATTCTAAGATTCTAACGTGTGGTAAGGGGTACGGTAATGCTAGCTACGGAACAAATATTTAGCAGATCGTAAAGCCCGTCTAAAAACCTCCAACAGGAACGTTTTGTTTTGTTTTTGTTTAGTTCTTGGAGTTCATGGTCTGTAATGAATAACAAATAATCACAATGGACGTGAGGTATAATTTGCCGTCATTTGACCTTGGCGCCCACGAGAAAACCAGTGAAAAAACTGAGACGCTTGGCGTTACCCTTGCGAGTGTGTATACTTTCTCTCTATCTCTTTCTCTCTCTATATATATATTTATTGAATTTGGACAAGTCCAAAATTATGAAAAAAAGTAAAGGGTGAGAGTAAAGTAGCTATCATTTCAAATCTTCGTGGATTTATCTCGTTCAAGAACAGTAACTCTGAATGACTTAATAAAAAATATCTTATTTATATCCCTTTACCGTCTTAAAGTATTGTAGCGACCAACTTCAAACCTATCCCGTTTTTCGCAAACCTTAGACTTTTCCAATTAGAAAGAAATTACAGACAATTGAAAGTGAGTTCAATTTGAAAGATAACGAACATACAGGGTAAAATATTGTGGGAAAAGAAGAAATTGCGTGTTACAAGCAATTTCTTCTTTTCCCACTATGTTTTGTCATATATAAAACCGCAGAGATGTAAAAGAAAAGATTGCACAGAAAAGGGTTTAACTTCTTGAACTTTAGTTTTACTGGCTATTCCCTTTGTTTTGTTCTTCTTCAGAATTGTTCAGAAGCTGTAATAATAAACGAACCCTATTTTTTCTCTGACTGTTAGGTGAACCATACATGACAGTAAAAACATAGAAAAATGTTCATTGCGCATACAAGCATAGCATACTTTCATATAAAGTTGCATTGTCTTTGAGCAACATAAACCGTTAACTTACACTGCAACATCAGTTTCTTGAGTCAGTTATCAAGGGAAATTACTCCTGCGTGTATTAATATGAATATGTCCTAGTCATCTCTCGTGTGTGTGGTATGTTATAAGAAGTGAAGAGAATATTTTTGTTTTCATGGAGGTATTAACCGAAAAAAATAGTCACACCCATGTATGAATACGCGAAGCGGATTCATACATAACTGTGATTAGGTTTTTCGGTTTATGCCTTCATGAAAAACAAAAAAAAATCTCTTTATTTCTTATGATTTTGTAGCATCGATCGAAAAAGCAACAACTTTACAAATTTTGACACCTTTTTGCATTGGACTATTTTGTGCGGAAGCATACAAAACCGCTGCGTGCTCAATATTTTGTTCATGGAGTTATGAATAATTATTTTCGACTAATCAGTACGCCGATTCTGATAGACGAAACTGATAATTAAATCATTTCTCTTTGTTCAACTGCAAGTCTGGGCATTGATTAACGATTCTGTTGGTCACTTGCTTGATCATGTGTCAAACAAATGTACCGTAAATATTGTTTTAAGCAACCACTCATGGAACGACCAAAATGTGGTCGCATAAGGGAATGGTCGTTCAAAGCACATTTGTGTGTGTGTGAAATGTATGAAGGATTAATTCGATTGCATACTTAAATATTAAACAACAATCGCTAAATCCAATGTTGTTGAAACTCATTAGAATCGTCACAGAAACAGTGGATTTAGGTATGATATGTTTTAAGCACATACGACAATTCCTGACTCAAGCTTTTTATTTGAATAGGCGATTTCGATTGTGGTCGCTTAGTGGAAATGGTCGCCTAAAAGAGGTAGCCACACGAGCAAGATCGAATGTAGTTACAAAACCACATCGACAACAGACAACAGACAAATATTTTGTCGGGGTCACAACTAAAGAGCTGAACGTAAGTGGTCGACCCAAACGTCGTAACTATCCTCACGTGGTTACTACCTACTTATCGTAACTACCTGTTCGTCGTAACTTCCTACCGGTCGTACCTACCTACGAGTCGTGACTACCTACACGTACAAACTACCTACACGCTGTAACTACCTACACGTAGAATATACGTACCCGTAGAATTAACCTACACATAAAAACTACCTACACGTCGGCACAACCTACCTGTCGTAACGATCTACAGGTCGTAACCACCTACATGTCGTAACTACCTGTACGTCGTACCTACCTGCAGGTTGTAACGACCTGAAATTAGTAATAACCTGCACGTCGAAACTTCCTTAAAGTTGAGACTTCCTTAACGTCGTAACTATCTTCACGTCGTAACTTTCTATACGTGGAAACTTCCTACACGTCGTGACTACCCGCTCTTCGTTTCTAGTTACACGTCGCTACTACATACACGTCGTAAACAGCTACAAGTCGTAACTACCTTCATACGTATCTACCTACAGGTCGTCAACACCTACACGTCGTAACTACATACTCATCGTTACTACCTACATGTCGAAGATACTTACACGACGTAACTACCTGCTCGTCTTACTACCTACACGTCTTAAACACCTACAAATCGTAACTTCCTGCTCGGCTTTTATATCTACACGTCGTAACGAATCTACATACGAAATTACTTACACGTCGTACCTACCTACATGTCTTATCTACCTAGAGTGTTTCAAGTCGTAATAATTTGCAAGTCATAACGACCTACACGCCGTATATAACTAAACGGCGTTAATACCTACATGTCGTTACTACCTAAACGTCATTTCTAACTACATACACGTCGTAACTACCAGTACTTCGTAACTACCTACGCATCCGGACTACCTACACGTCGACACTACCTACACGGCGTCGCTATCTGCACGTCGTAACTATCTTCACTTCGAATCTTAAAATAGAATAATCTTTCTATCTATCTATCTATCTATCTATCTATCTATCTATCTATCTATCTATCTATCTATCTATCTATCTATCTATCTATCTATCTATCTATCTATCTATCTATCTATCTACCTACTTACCTACCTACCTACCTACCTACCTACCTATCTACCTACTTGCCTACCTACCTACCTACCTACCTACCTACCTATCTACCTACTTGGCTACCTACTTGGCTACCTACTTGGCTACCTACTTGGCTACCTACCTACCTATCTATCTATCTATCTATCTATCTATCTATCTATCTATCTATCTATCTATCTATCTATCTATCTATCTATCTATCTATCTATCTATCTATCTATCTATCTATCTTTCTATCTATCTATCTATCTATCTATCTATCTATCTATTTTTACATGTCATTCTTTTGTTCGTTTCACGACACCCTCATATTATTCCTTTTCCCGCGAGGCGTCTTAATTATTGTCTCTCGGATATCTTAAACGTTTACCACTGAGTCAGAATGTCCCTTTTTACAAGATTGCTTGCAGATCGATTTCCAGAAAAGTCAAGATGGTTGGTCATTAAATATTTAAAGATTTTCCCTAACTCGCGGTTATTCTATCCAATTTGGGAATTCCTGAGTAATTTTCTTGGCGACACTTAGAATTTCCTTTCCTTCAGATTATACCTTTGGGTTGTTTTACACGAAATTAACGCTCTCCTATGGTCAAACTCCAGCCCGCATTTGAGCCTAGACCTATGTAGCAAAAAGTAGTCCCATTAGAATTTCACGTTTCTCCTTTGAATATGGTGTTTTCGTGTCTTGGCGATAGCTTAAAGTCTAAAATCCTGTTCTGCGGAATGGAAGACCTCTGCTGCACTGTATCCATGTGTGCTAATGGATTTCTATTGGGACTCATTGTTGTATAGTGATGGGGTTTGAAATACCACCCCGCCCTCGCGTTAGGCTGTCCCGAATTAAGGGAGTGTGTTCAATGTGAATTTGTCGAAAAGTTTATCCCTAATGGTAAAGTTATCCTAGCAATAATTTCAAGGCAAATGAACTCTCTTTAAAATGAACTCGAATTCGAATCGCAACGAAACTTGTAAAAAGAGCTATACAATGCCAAAACTGTCCGTTTTCACACTATTTTTAACTAGTGAAAATCCGACAGCCATATGTTCATGTTCATACTATTATACATTTTTGGTTCAAATTTAAGTATGTCTTAAAGAGCAGTCGTTGGTCTGAAGAACAGACCAGGAAAAATGTATCATTAGGGATAATCTTTTTCGCAAACATTCATTTAACACATCCATCATGAAATTCTCTAGGTTCGGAAGTGAAAATCCTGTAGAGTACCACCTTCAAATGCCAGTTTCTCCCAGATAAATTCATTGAATTATATGCAGCAGTGATCCCCCACTCTACAGAAACTAATTGAAGCTTCGTGATGTTGTTTAAACGTTAAAACAGTGTGGCAGAGGAGGATATCGATTTTTCTAAATGGACTCCAAAAGTAATTCTGGATCCGTCTATTCTACAGATTAATCGACGATGAAGACAGTTACTGTTTGTAGTAGTACTGTTTTAGAGAGAATATCCCAAGCGTTTCATAGACAGTTTAATCTTGTTAAAACAACCACCTCTATTAAGTGTCCACTTTTGATAATCGATCAGCATCAAAAGCCCATTTCCTAAAAACAAGATCTTGGACGTTTTTGATATAAAATTAAGAGCCCTATACAAACCCGAGATTTTACGTCGCTGTGATTTTATACAAGAGAATAAATTGAGGGAAAAGAAAAAATTGCTTGTAACAAGCAATTTCTTCTTTTCCCACAAAATTTCCTAGAACATAGGATGGTATCATTTCAAATTGCAACTAATTTTCGTTGTCGTTTGCAACCACTTTCAATTTAGAGCTGACTGAAATTGAAAAAAAAAATAGGGGAATGGGTTAAGAGTCAATCTTATTTAGATGAGTCCCTTAGAATCACCTCAGTGGGACGTCTCAATTCTAAATAGTTCCATCAACTAACGACGACCAAAATATGGTCGCCCAAGAGAATGATCGCTTAGTACAAAACTATCTACATTCTACACAGATACAACCGGACGCATTTAATAGTCCGTACATGATAGTGTCAAATACGGTCCCATATAAGGAAGTCTGAGATGACCGTGATTTCCATCCTGATGTCATAACGCGGATAAACGTAATCAGAATAACAAGGAAGGAAGATTATACGTGTTAAAATACAGATACAGATACAGCGAAGCGTCAGCTTTCATAGCATACGTTAACAGATAATTTGTAGGTCTTCCCAGAGTTCAATGAGTGCAAACTGGCATTAGAGGCTTAAACGCTAAATCCATTCAATACATACGCCATAAAAAGTAGTTCTTAGGAGTTTCAGGAATATTACAAACTCTGACTACAAGTTCATCTTTCAAATTGATAGGGAGATCCACCTCTGATAAGCGATCACTTTAATTAAACCATTACCAGAAGATAAAACTTTTAAGCTGATCCATTTTCAAAGAAGTTGCAGACGACAATTTAAAACCGGTGAAAACGTATTTGTTTTGCTTTTTGAGGTTGATAACAGTGTGGATTAGGAAGAAATTTGCTTATAACATGCAATTTCGTCATTTTCCATAGTGTTTTCCAAAGCTAACTTTTCTTTGGGGTGACAAAAAGCGTCTTTTTGGAATGGATTAATACATATGGTTTCTCAAATAAGATCAGTTGTTCACTTGAATATCATGCTTTTTTCATGGTAAACTGCTTGGCACAGACATTGGACTTTAAGACAGTAAACAGTAATTTTGTATAAAGTGACCGTTCGTGGTCGACCAAAAATGGCCGCTTAAGAGATCGATTGATTGATTGATTGATTGATTGATTGATTGATTGAATTGGTTTTAACGCCACTTTTAACGGTAACTCAGTCATGTCGCGGCGGCTAGAGCACCTAAACATGAACTCATG
The DNA here is from genome assembly GCA_946902895.1 of Fragum fragum. Lineage (NCBI taxonomy): Eukaryota > Metazoa > Mollusca > Bivalvia > Cardiida > Cardiidae > Fragum > Fragum fragum. Next base: position 790,658 of record OX336383.1, read on the forward strand.
GTATTTCTCACACATGTGCCACAACTGTATCCTTTCCGAGCCTCCAGCTGCTCATCCCACTTAGGTTTACGATTATCCATCCATTTTGTCCAAGACAAATGTCTGTAAGGATATTTCCAGCGACTGCGGATCGAACCAACTTTTTATAAAATTTATGAAGGATCGAATCGATTGCAAACAAAGATTATTTAAGAATTCTTCTTAAATCCTATTTTGTTGGGGCTAATTAGAACCCCCTCACTGAGACTAGTCAAGTAAGTCCCAGCAATATTGGATTTAGATATATACGATTTTTTTAGGAAATACGACCACCTCTTTATTAGATCTTTGAATTTTGAAAAGAAGATAGATTTCGATTGTGGTCACTTTATCGAATTGGTTGCTTAATGGAGGTGGTGGCTTCGTGAAAACAAAAAAAAAATCTCTTCGTCTCTTAAATCCCTTTATTATCATCAGCCCAGCTGACCAATCGCCTACCCCGCCCACTTACTCCATTCGCCCCACAACAATCCCTCCGAAAGAAAGTTCTACTTAGATCATAAATAGCGTTATTTGCAAATTTTATGGCCAGTAGCATGTTATAGTAGAACGGTTGGTTGGCGACCTAAACATCCTAACTACAGCTTTAATAAGATATAGTTATAACGTCTGCGTCGTCAAACCAACAAAAAAACTTAACAAAAAAATGGCAGCCAATTTTGGATTTCAAAGCGCACTTCTGGTCTGATTGAATAATTTCATTGGTCGAATGACTTTTTTTGACAGCCGCGATTAGTCAATTAGCTCAGTTGGTAGACCACTGGACTTCAAACCTTAAGGTCATGGGTTCGTACCCTGGACTGACCAAACTAACAAACTAATCACTTTTCGGATGAGACATAACCAAGGTCCTGTATGACGGTGATATCCGTCGAGCATGTTGCAAGAAACAGGCAGAGCTCTTAGGTGTTTCATCATGTATCCATGTACTATTCCTCGTCACAACTACCAGTCGGGGGGGGGGCGTCATTGCTATGGTGGCGACGATAAATAAAGAGCAAACATGCTTTCATTAGAGGCTAGTTGTAAGAGAAATGATTTTCATACTCCTTGTTAACCTATTACCAGACATTCTCGTTTTTTAAACCCTGTCAATTTAAAGGTTCAAGAAAAAATGTTGAAAATGTATAAACTGCTTGTAACAAGCGATTTCTGCATTTTCCACACTGTCTTATCTACAGAAAGACAGAACTATTTGAAGTTTTGTGACTTGAAATGGTCGTCTGCAAACTCTTTTGTTTTGACACAGTCTGTGTTTTATTACGCCTGGTAATAGGTAAAAGGAACGCAGGCTGACACTCAGGCTGATTTGAGTTTTTACCCAGCGCACTTACGAAATTGTTGAAAAATGCATATCGTACACGTGTTCTACTTTTGTTATACGATAGTTGTATGAGGAATAATATTCATTCTTCTCGTTAACCCAGTCCCACAAAGTGACGCTGATTAACGCCCCTTAAGCAAACCACTGGGAAAACATTGTGTAAAATGAAGAAATAGCTTGTCACAAGCAATTTCTTCAGTTCCAACCACGTTTTCTACCTAGAAAAGTGAAAAGAATCTAAATTTCATAAAATGTAAAGAGTCATCTGCAACTCCTTTTAATTTGGACCAGTCTAAAGTTTTATCGTCTGGTAATGGGTTAAAGGAATACCCACAAACGAGCGCTAGCACCCGCATACAACTCTAATGCTGTTTCTCCTAGCGACATTCTAATCAACTTTTCTGTTCACCGCATTCTCAATAAATAACACGACGGGAGAGAGAAATTCTTCCAAGCTCGTTGCCACATTTTTAACGTGTGATAAATGGACGAATTAATTAGGCCATCCAAAGCAACGACGTTTCGATGAGGTTCTATCATTTTGTCTTTAAATATTTAATGGTTTTGGGATGGTTGCCTTGGCAATTTATATTATATAGTTTTACAGAAGAAATTCAAATTTGATTAGAATATATATATACCAACATTTAGAAAGTTAGCAAATTATTCTTGACTAAAACAATTAACTGTACAGAAAGTGACAACACTGCTTTGACGATGGTATTTCTTTTGAAGTCGGATACCAATGGTAAATAATGGATGCTTGGACCTGAAAGAAATCGTGTTTCTAGTGACCCTTTAATACATGAGTAAAAAGTGTTGGTTGGTCGGAATAGTTTTCTTGTCCAAGCCATTTTTCAACATTTCCTCAACATGAAATGTGGAGTTGAGGAATTTTTTTTTGACAAGGGCGATTTGGTCTTAACCATGGACATTTTATATTCATCAAGAATTTCATTGGTCATCTTGAACTTACTCTAAAGACCCTAAAAGATATGCTTTTAGCCAGAGTTTCACAAAAACACAAATCCTGAAGTACAGACTTTTCACAAGAGTTGACAGGCTTTTTCCGAAGTTTGACACACAGTTCTAAAGCATGCACATACTTTTAGTAAGAGTTTGGCGTACAAACCGAAATGATATGCTTTTAGCCAGAGTTCTTCCTGAAGTACAGGCTTTTCACAAGAGTTGACAGGCTTTTACCGAAGTTTGACACACAGTTCTAAAGCACGCGCTTTAAGTAAGAGTTTGGCGTACAAACCGAAATGATATGCTTTTAGCCAGAGTTCTAATGTGGTACAAACACCTAGAGGATAGGCTTTTTGCCAGATTTGACACAAAAGCCTAATGGATAGGCTTTTCGTATTATTTCAGATTTGATATAAAATTCTATGGGACATGAGTTTTACCAAAGTCTGACACAAAGACCTAAAGAACAGGCTTTTGACCAGAGTTTGACATAAAATCTTAAAGGGTAGGCTTTTGACAAGAGTTTGAAATAAAATCCTAAATGATTTGATTTTAACCAGAGTTTGACGCATAATGTTAAAAGATAGATTCTGGGATATTTGGCACAAGCACCTAAAGGATAGGCTTCTGGTCGATCTGGCAGATACACCTAAAGGAAAGGCCGATTTTGTAGAAACACCTATTGGATAGCCCGATTTAGTAAAACACCTTATAGAATTCTATTTGGCACAAAACTCAAAGGATAGTATGTTTTTGACACGAACACATAAAGGATAGGCGACTGGCCGATTGAGCACAAACACCTATAGGATAGGCCGATTTGGAACAAAGACCTAAAGGATAAGCCGATTTGGCACAAACACCTAATGGATAGGTCGATTTTGCGCGAACAAGTAAAGGAAAGGTTTTTGGTCGATTTAGCACAAACAAATAAAGGATATGCTTCTGGCCAATTTGGCGCAGACATCTAAAGAATAGGCCTATTTGACTCAAACAACTAAAGGATATGCCGATTCGGCACAAGCACGAAAAGAGTAGGCCAATGTGGCACAAACACCTTAAGGATAGGCTTCTAGTCGATTAAGCACAAGCACCTTAAGGATAAGCTTCTGGCCGATTGGCAAAAAACACATAAAGGACAGGCTGATTTGGCACAAATACCTAAAAAGATAGGCCGATTTGGCGCAAACACGTAAAGGATAGGCCGATTTGGCGCAAACATCCAAAGGATAGGCCGATTTAGCAAACACACACAAAGGATAGACTTCTGGTACCTAAAGGGTAAGCCGATTTGGCACAAACACCTAAAGACTAGGCCGATTTGGCACAAAGACCAAATGGATTGACTGTCTTCGCGCAAACACCTAAAGGATAGGCCGATTCTACGCATACACTTAAAGGATAGGCTTTTGGTCAAAGTTTGACACATAGTTGCCTAATATTAAGAATTTGATGTCAAACAAGCAATAAAAGTAAAAGATTTACAGTCGGCTCTTAGTGACTGATCGCTTGCCTCGCCAACTGAGCTTTAACAGGAAATTTCACCGTTCAGCTATTAAATGGCATTATTTTTGCAAGAATTATTATCAATAACGTGTAACAAAAAATAGAAAGGTTGGTTGGTGACCTAAATGTCTTTATTAAGCTGTAGGTCACAACGTTCACATCGGCAAAAATTAATGTCGGCCAATGTAAGAGTTCAAAGTTAATTTCCGGTCTAAAAAATATTTTTGACTAGTCGATTGATTCTCTGATTGACAGTCGCATTCCTGAAATTTCGAAGCGTCGTATACTGTCATCTTTAACAATTTATCCTCACATTGGCGCTGTCGATCTGTCGCATTCTCACTTTCGTTCCCTTGCATTCATGCAGTACAAACCTTTACAAATTTCGCTGCCGAAACCCCGTCTTTTTGCTCGCCTAAGACCACATTTGTCGTAACCCTGGAATTCTCAATTTCGAAACCTCACATTCTCGCAGTCGTATTCTCAGATTCTCGCCATTGTTTATTCTCGCTGCCGTACCCTTGCATTCATACTGTCATACATTTACATTCTGGATGTCAAACTGTGGTCTTACCGCTCGCGTAACCTCACATTTGCGCTGTTTTTCCCTCGCATGCATGTTGTTGTGCCTTTATATTCTCGCAGTCTCGCCCTGCTTCCCGTTGTCGTACCATTGAAGTGTGACTGTAACCCTGGTACTCTCGATCTCGAACCCCCATACTCTCGTTGTCCTTCTCTCGCATTCGCGTTTTCGTATCTTCACATTCTCGCTGAGCTGCCCTTCCATTTCGCTGTAGTACCCTTGCATCTTCGTACCCTCTTGTTCTCACTCTCTCACCCTAACATTCTCACTGTCGTACCCTCGCATATACGCTATCGCCTTTCAAGGTTCTAAAGGTCAGCCCCTCAAATCCCTTTGTCATATCCTCGCTGTAGTATCCTCTAATAGGTACCCTCGTATCCTCCCTTACGTATCTTACATTCTTGCTATCTTACCCTTATAATTTGGTGTCGTACCCTAAGATTCTTGCTATCGAGCCATGGCATTTTCGCTGTCGTACCCTGAAACTTTCGATTTCGTTCCCTTGCATTTTTGCTGTCATACCATCAAGTTTCCTGGAATTCTTATCAAATGACTCGGGAATCTTCAAAACTCTAGTTTCTAAACTTGAATTATCGGATAGCTGGCCCCGCCACTGATCACCAATAGTAAGTTCCATTTTCGATATTAAAGGGCATTATTTAAAAAAAGGTCTATAACATGTACGAGATATGGTTGGTTGGCGACCCTAAATAAATAAGCTGAGGTTACGACGCTTAATTCGAAAAACTAACACAAATGCTTCACATATTTCTTGGTAAATTTTAGAGTTCATTGTTCACTTCCGCTCTAATTTAACACTTTGATTGACTGTTGATTCTTTGACAACCGCGAGCCGTCATTTGACCATCGAAGAGGGACTTTCTGTAGGTGTCCATGGGCCGGGCTATTAAAGTAAGTGGGCGGGGCCAGCGATATGTCATTTCTCTCTTTTTCCCAGCATGAGGACCACGTTTTTTTGTTTAAATCACTTTTTGTCATTTTCACATTCGCACTCTTGTGTCTATATCCTCCTCCTCTTACAGTATACAGATTCTGAAAGTTAAACAGTTCTTGCTTTCACACCGTTGAATCGATTTCACTTGATAGCTTATGATATCTGATATGCAGGTTTCGAATTCTTTTCCGCTCATATTATCACTAGACATGACGAAACACTAGCCCAATATCAGACACAAAATGTATATCAGGTAATAGTTTTCTGTCTGACGTCGGCTGACGGCTTCCTGTTTTAGGTCATCTCATCGTTTCTGATATCGGTTCAGCGTCTCTTGTCTGACATCAGTCCACCGTCTCTGGTCTTATATCGGCTCATCGCCCCTTATCTGATATCGGCTAACCGTCTCTGGTCTGATATCGGTTAACCGTTTCTGGTCTGATATAGGTTAACCGTGTCTGGTCTGATATCGGTTAACCGTGTCTGGTGTGATATCGGCTAACCGTTTCTGGTCTGAAATCGGCTCACTGTCTCTGGTATTAAATCAGCTCACCGTCTCTAGTCTGCCATTGACTCACCGTCTCTGGTCTGGCGTTCTAAACCATATTTTTTTTTACTTCCGGCTTTCAGATAGGCTTGATCTTGCGTCTCTTTGTATTTTCATTTTTACCTCATCACTATCGTACCTTTTACTCTATGAGGAAAGCCACGAAAATAAATGGTTAGAATTTACAGCAGTAAATACAAGAATACAAAATCACAGGGAGTTTCGTCGTGTGTTTAACGTGCTCGCTTTATGGCACCATTACATGGGACCACGCCACGTCTCAACAATTACACAATTGATCAATCGCGACTGTCAATCAAAGAATCAGTCGTCCAATTAGACTTGAAGTTAACTTTTACATTTGCCACCATGTATGTGAGGCTTTATTGTTGGTTTGGCGACTTAAACGTCGTAACTACAGCTTATTCAAGGATATCGATCCTGTAGGTTTTGAAGAGGAATTTATGCAGCATGATAAGGGTTAAAAATTAGACATAATTATTTAGCACATCAAAACATCTATCGTTAAATAGGCATTCTTTTTTTTTTCTTTACAATGATTTTGTTCAACCGTATGTCAAAGTAATATTTTCTCCTCTTCCATCCAACACCTTTCATATCTCTCTCTCTCTCTCTCTCTCTCTCTCTCTCTCTCTCTCTCTCTCTCTCTCTCTCCTCTCTCTCTCTCTCTCTCTCTCTCTCTCTCTCTCTCTCTCTCTCTCTCTCTCTCTCTCTCTCTCACTCTCTATCTCTCTCTCTCTCTCCCTCCCTCTCTCTCTCTCTCTCCCTCTCTCTCTCCTCTCACTCTTTCTCTCTCTCTCTCTCTCTCTCTCTCTCTCTCTCTCTCTCTCTCTCTCTCGCTCTCTCTCTCTCTCTTTCTCTCGCTCTCTTTCTTTCTCTCTCTCTCTTTCTCTCTTTCTCTTTTTCGCATCTCAATCTCGCTCTCTTTCTCTCTCTTTCTCTCTCTCTCTCTCTCTCTCTCTCTCTCTCTCTCTCTCTCTCTCATATTACTCTCCATCTG